>CAWVRF010000273.1:0-49000 GCA_963932465.1 Maratus speciosus | reverse complement strand
AAATTTTTGGAGGAAACACGTTAGAGACACTGTTGATATACAAAAGTAGAGAAATTTAGGTCTGGTAGATTAGATGTATGATATTTTCGTAGCACAGAAAAAACACATGACAAATTGAGTCTGGTTACTTTTTGTATTTTTTTTTTTTTTTTTTTTTTTTTTTTTTGAAAATTTAACTAGTTTACTGTCACAGAACTCAGAAAGTTAGTCAGCAAAGCAATAAAAAATTCTTTTTTTTAACTTTTTATTTAAAAAAATAAAAAGTATTTCAAAAATCTAGAATTTCCCGACTCTAAACTCAAATTTCACAAGTTCACATATATTGGAGGGGAAGGCTTCCCCCCCTCCCCCCCCAATAAATCACCACCTCTGATTTTCATATAAAATAAAATTCAATTAATTCGTCAACGATACAGAGTGAAAGAACTTTATCAAGAGCATTCGAAACACTTCTGCGGTTCCACACAAAAACATTTATATTACTGTAGGTCTGCAGCTTTTAATGAGTACGTGAAAAGCATCTTTAAAGTTTAGTCCTATTATGCGTTGCTTGCTTTACAATTTGCACTCACGTCTTGAGCCAGTCATGACTGATAATTATAAACAGTGAAGTTCATAGCAATAAATGAAGAATGTTTGATTTAAGCCGATACAGCTCAAATCAATGAGTCATGTTAAAAGTTTCCGAAGAAAGAAACCAGATTCTTTGAATAGAGATAGTTTCGGTCGAGTTCAAGTCAGGCCGAATTTTCGGCAGCATTTTCGCTGAAACTCAGATTTTGGGCCGAAAACGAAACCTAATTATCGGTCGAACTCTAATAATAATAATAAGATATTTTGTGGAAACTTACCTTTTAAAAAACTGCTGTGAAAGATGATCTCGAAAGTTAAACCAAACTGAAGTTTTTCCCCCACTTGCGATAGATTTAGTCAGGTGATTTAAACTTTCAGAAATAAAAATAATGCGTATTGTAACTGTTACTAGCAATTGCAGTTTCCTCTTAGCTGTTCAAACACTGGATCTCTCGGTTAAGTTGCACTTCTTGCAAAGTTCTTGCACTCTTAAAATGGAAAAGTTTAACCGACAACTGCAGAAGATAGAATCTTCAAAATCATTCGATAGCTTTCAGACTCGCTTGCTTAAATATATTTATCTTTCTTTTACAGTTCGAAAAAAGATTTAATTAGTTTTCATTCAAATTGAATAAAGCAACGGAAACAATAACTGCTATAAACACCCGATAAGCATAATCTTCAAATAGATAAAATACCGCCAATTAATGCCATATCAAACACTCGAAGGATTCCATTTGGCGCTTTAATCGCTTTACACGGCTTTATCTCAATGACATACATTCATATACGTTTTACATATCACAATACAAATTTGTACAAGACTAGAGAAGGCGGGGTGATAAAAAAAACAAACGGAATCATAAAATATATATTTTTTTTATGAAGAAAATGTCATATAAAAAATACATTACATTCCACAATTTTTATGAAGTTTTAAGAATCATTTGAAATATTTGAAATTTATTTTTATTGTTTTATTTCTTTTCCAATTTTACCGAAATTTTTTGTCCCTTAAGGCTCCCGTCCCGTCAGGCGAAGGCACTCGCGAGCTAATGTTAAACCTATGGGTACGCTATTTTCAAATATTTCGTTTGCATTTCGACATTTAAAGTTTTTTTTTTTTTTTTTCAGTTGAGCTCAATCTCTGCATTTGCCTTTTTTTTTTTTACTTTTTCTATTTTGGTTGCAGATTTTTTTTTTCTTTTTTTTTTTTTTTTTTTTTAATAAAGTTACTTTCACTTTCAGAACCGGTTCCGAAAATGAAAGTGTTACAATTAACAAAACAGCAGATAAAATCGAAAAATTTAAAAAAGACGAATTTAGGGATCGACCAATCTATCCAATTCAAAAGAAAAAAAAAATATGTCGAAATTAAATAAGATACAGCAATCCGTTAATATTCTCGAAGGTTAGGTTCACGGAAACCTCCGCGAATGTTGAGACTATCTTCCCGTGGATAAAAGGGGGTTAGGTTTTTATAATTTTTTAAATGGAAAAAAGCAATTAAAACGTTAAAATATATTTATGAAACATTAAAAAATGCATGCTGTAAATAAATTTGAATAATTATAAACATATTGCACAAAGTGTACTTGCTAGTTGATGGATGAAAAAATTTATTAAAAATTTTATGAAAAACAGTTATTTTGTTTATGAATTTCTATACAGTAAAGCCTCGATTATCCGCGAAAGAGAATTTTATTTTATTTTATTTACTTATTTTTTTTTTTTTATTATTCAAGCCAACAGCAAGGAAGCCCTACAAATAAATATAAACAGAAAAATTCATGTATTCGAAAGTAATAGAAGAATATTTCTAGATTCGGTTGCATGTTTGAAATATCAGATATAATGTCTTAATGACTTTTCTTGATTTTATTAACCAAACGTAAACACAGCAATTAAAATATTTCACAATTAAATAAGGCTATTATGATAAATTCCAGGAGAGCATATCAAGAATAACTTCATTTTCGAGAAAAAAATTATTCCATACTAAAAGAAAAACAATAGTTTACAATTTAGAATAAAGAAAAGGTGTTTCCAAAGCAAAAAGATAAAACAAGTGACTGATTTAAAATGGTGTAACTCAGCTCTTTTTGCACAGTATGTATGGCATTGTTTCTTGTTTACTGTTCTTTATTTTAGTGATTTAGACGTAAAGCAAAAGTTTCTGCTGTACTGTGCATATGTATTTTAAACGTTTTATTATGTTTTTTGTACACTAAAACATAGTTTTTATGTTGATTTTTCTTTTTTTTTTTCGTTTTTGCACGCCATTTTCAGTCTTTTTCGGGTTACCCGCGGTGCCCTTGCCACCCAATTTCGCGGATAATATTTCGCGGGGCTGTACTGTATAAGCAAAAGTTGCGGTCTCGATTTCTCTTTTAAATTTAAGACTCCTCTCCAATTAAAAATCGCTTTATATTGCTTTCTCAACAAGTTGTTGTTGAAACTTTAAAATTTCTTACACAATTTTCGCGGAAAAAAATTCACTTGCAATAAAAATTTTGAATTTTAGTAAATTTAGGATTTGTTTATTTTTTTCATCAAGACATATTTCGGATTTCTCGGAATGATTGATCTATATTTTGCCTCAATACAAGGGTTGGAATTCTCGTAAAATGTAGGCTATACAGTACAATGCAGCTGTCTAATGTCAAATAGTTTAAGGAATTGGTAAAACAAAGCGAGTTTACTTTGTAAAAAAAATATTCGTTATAAAACAAAATTCGCGAATAACCAAGTTAAGTATTCGAGAATGTTGAAATGTTCCTCATTTTTTATTTCGCGAATAATCAAAACTCGCGAATGTTAAATCCGCGAATGTTTAGGGCAGGGGCGGCGAACCTATGGTACGATTATTTTCAGCACGGCAGAGACTCATGTCCTAAATTAAGATATTGCAGAGCTCCCGTGTAAAGCAGATAGTTAACAAAATGGAACTTTTGATACAGTCAATTTTCAAATTTTGTGAATTAAATACACACAACTATTATAAATGTTTCCTGCTAAACAGCTGATTTGTTAAGAATGGAACTTCTGTTAACTTATGTGCAATATTTTTTAAGTGATAGACTTTATTTTAGGACTTATGTGCAAATAGTTTTCATTTTGTAAATTCAGATATGAAAATTATTAAACTAATATATATTGTGTAAAATCTCTGTACTTCTAGAAAATTGTTACGATGCAGTTAAAAATTCTTACAAAAAAAAAAAAAAAATCAAACTGAAATTTTTTTTTTTAAATGTCAGTTGCCACCCCAGCGTTTCATATAATGAAAATGCACTATTTTGAATTTAGACTTGCTAAGTTTTTCTAGATTAGGTTGCTTGTCGTTGTCATACAGATTGAATAAACTGAAATACAATTTTATAAATCCCAATCTATCTCAATATTGAGTCAAAAAATTATATTGAGAGAATTGGGAGATTATCGGGAAATAACGACCATAAGCGAAAATTCCGATGGTGAAATGGAAGTTGTAATTTCAAATTCAATTCCATAGTAAGATTTTTTTTATATATATTTTTTTTCTGATAGTTATTTTTATTTTTATTATTTTTATTTTATTTATTAACCATTTGGAAAAATGGTTATTATCCTCTGTCAGGGTATGAAATCAAAAACATATCTGAAGCGTTTTATTGGTTGAATCCGCATTTTATTCGTTTTATGGTTGGTCTATACAGTAATCTGTAATTTCCCTTTACTTTCAAGAGAGATGGATACTTCTGTTGCCACTATGACAAAAAAGTAATAAAAACTACAAAAAAAAAATTAATAACTCAGAAACAAATTGAGATACAGCTTTCAAACAAATTGCATTTAAAAGTACATTTTTTTCTCTATACGACAGTGTAAAAAGTAATATTGTGGGATGTTTAGAAGTTTAAGAATGAAATTTCATTTAAAATTGGTCTTCGGATTTCTTGGAAATCTGACGATGGAAAAGCCAATGAAATGCTTGGATAATACGTAAATTTCAGGTGGATAATACGTAAGTTTCAGGAAATCTGACGAGTCGCTGGCGATTTTTTGTCGTTTGCAATTTTTATGTGTAATAACACTATTAATGTTTAATTCATGGCGTACGTAATGTATGATCAACTCCGTGCGATTTTTTGTCTTAAATTTTAAGTCTTTGAAAAAATCATTTTCCAAATGGTCGTTGTAATTTGTTAAATTGCTTTTTTTTTTTTTTTTTTTTTTGGGGGGGGGGGGGGGGGGGGGTTGGGCATGAAAAGAATGAAAAACTCAAGTAGAAACCTGTTGTAATGTGTGTCCAATCCAGCTGACATTCTCATGAGGAAAAACTGGAATACGAAGCTGATCTGAATTATGGCATCTAAGACGTAACAAGAGAAGTAGGATTTTGTAAAATACTTAAGTATGTTACAAAATGTTACTTATATATTTTAAATCCTAAAATCAGTATTTTAATAAATTTTGCTGCTTCGATCCACTAAATTTGTTGGCACGCCGTGATCATTTGAAATATTTTTGGGGAAAAATTGGCACGCGGGTGCGAAAAGGTTCGCCGACCCTAAACTTTAGGGATTACTGTATTGGAAAAGAACCTTTAGGTTTAATATCAGCTCGCGAGTGTCTTCCTCAGATGGAATGGGAGCCTTTATACGCCCTGTGAAATATAGATCGATCGAAAAATTATTTTCGTTTTCGGCCTACAATCTGAGTTTCGACGATAATGCTGTTGAAAATTCGGTCGGAGTGAAACTATCTGTATTCCAAAAATCTCGTTTCTTCCTTCGTAAATTTTCAACATTGCTCATTGATTTGAGCTGTATTGGCTGAAATGTGACACTCTTTATTTATTGCTATGATGCTATGAACTTCACTGTTTATAATTATCAGTTATAACTGACTCACGACGACAGTGCAAATTATAAAGCAAGCAATGCCTATATCACTCAATTTTGGAGACACTTTTCACGTGCTCATTAAAAACTGCAGACTTACCGGTAATAGAATTTTTTCAGTTTGAAACTGTAGAAGTGTTCCGAATATTCTTTTAGAAAGTTCTAGTATAACAGACGACTAATTACGAAAATCATTATAAAAGATAAATCGAGGTATCCTAAAATATTTTTTACTGAGATGAAATTCGCATAATTAGAAAATCATTCTGTGTCGTTGATGAATTAATCACATTTTATTTTATATGAAAATAAAAAGTTTTCCTCAGAAGCACAGACAGGCAACTTGGGCCACACATATAATTAATAATTAGGTATATTTAATAAGCATGTATAACTAATTAATAATTATGTTTATTTATAAATTTCTGGGATATTTTCGTTTTCGTTTTCGCCCGAAAATAGGAAGATTACCGATATTAGATTTCGGTTTCAGCTTAAAACCCTGCTTCGGTCAATCCTTACTGTGAAGTAATAAGAGGGTCTGGGGCGACATTTGGGGGGAATTACCCCCTCAAACAATTTGAAATTCCAGAGTATCTTTTATCACAGGTCAGACTGAAAAACATTTTCAGATGTTGAATAAAAAGTAAAATAACTTGTCAGATTTTATTGAAACTAAATGTTATCATTAAATAAACATTTTAAGCATAAAAAATAAGGGGCGGTCCATAAACGACTTTTTTTCAATATTTTTTACCCCTCTCCTCCCCTTTGTCACATGTCACGCTATATTATATAAACATATACTTGCAGTTCAGAAACAAAGCACTACGTTATAGATCATATTTCAAACTTTAGTTTTAAACTTTAACTATGTGCTTTAACGACTTTTGTGAGCATAACAATAACAAGTCGGAAATTGCTCGTCAAACGTGGCAAATGAGGTGCGTTCGTACTATAACTAGTTTTATAATTATTTTTTGTACCCCATATTGTACTCAATGTATATATTTTTTAATTTCATAAGTGCATAGTCCAGGGTTGGCGAACCTTTTTATAGTCGCGTGCCAATTTTTTTTTCAAAAAATATTTTATTGACCTTGACGTGCCAAATAAAAAGCTAATTTAGTGTATTGAAATATAATGAATCAAAACTACTTGAAAATTACTTATTAGGATATTTTCTAAAATGAGTAACATTGCAATAATTATAGAAACAATCATATTTTAGAAATTAATTAAAAACATAATTTTTGTATCTTAGATGAAAAATAATTAATATCATATGTTCATGTTCAGCTAATTTCAACAGAATGCAAACTAAATGAATTTATATAGCAACCACTCTCTGTTTGATTTTTTATATTCTAAATTTGCGAAAATGACAGATATAAATAGTAGAAAAAATTATTAAAATAAAAAAGGCAGTTTATTTAAATAATTCTAAAACTAATTTTCAAATTTACCATCGGTAATAATCTTTTCTTTTTTATAGTTTTCAAACATATCCTTTGTTTGATAAATTTTCGAAACCAATATTGAATAAGATTAAAATTGTTCAATTTGCAATCGAATTTAGAATCTAATCAGATCATCTAAGTTCGTGTATTTTGTGTAAAATCGCCGTATCCTCATTTAGGAGACATAATCAACGCCGCGCCGTGCCAAAATTATTCTTTGGCGTGCCGAAAGTGGCACGCGTGCCATAGGTTCGCCGACCCTGGCATAGTCTATAACATCATTAAAATGCACCTGCAATAATTTTTTTCCCATTCCCAGTAATGTAACGGAAAACTTTTGACTGTCCTTGTAATTAAACTATACATCCGATTTTCATAAAATTTGAAATGGCTCGACAAAATTTTGCAACAAGTATATATTTAAATTTTCAGACCATTCGGAAGGCTGTAACATCATTAAAACGCACTTGCAATATTTTTTCCCATTGGCCGTAATGTAACGGAAAACTTTTGACTGTCCAGTCATTAAACTATACATCCGATTTTCCTAAAATTTCAAATGGCTCGACAAAATTTTGAAACAATTATATATTTAAAATTTCAGACCATTCGGAAGGCTGTAACATCATTAAAATGCATTTGCAATAATTTTTCCCATTGGCCGTAATGTAAAGAAAGACTTTTGACTGTCCCTGTAATTAAACTATGCATCCGATATTCATAAAATTTGAAATGGCTCGACAAAATTTTGCAACAAGTATATATTTAAATTTTCAGACCATTCGTAAGGCTGTAACATCATTAAAACGCACTTGCAATATTTTTTCCCATTGGCCGTAATGTAACGGAAAACTTTTGACTGTCCAGTCATTAAACTATACATCCGATTTTCCTAAAATTTCAAATGGCTCGACAAAATTTTGAAACAATTATATATTTAAAATTTCAGACCATTCGGAAGGCTGTAACATCATTAAAATGCATTTGCAATAATTTTTCCCATTGGCCGTAATGTAAAGAAAGACTTTTGACTGTCCCTGTAATTAAACTATGCATCCGATATTCATAAAATTTGAAATGGCTCGACAAAATTTTGCAACAAGTATATATTTAAATTTTCAGACCATTCGTAAGGCTGTAACATCATTAAAACGCACTTGCAATATTTTTTCCCATTGGCCGTAATGTAACGGAAAACTTTTGACTGTCCAGTCATTAAACTATACATCCGATTTTCCTAAAATTTCAAATGGCTCGACAAAATTTTGAAACAATTATATATTTAAAATTTCAGACCATTCGGAAGGCTGTAACATCATTAAAATGCATTTGCAATAATTTTTCCCATTGGCCGTAATGTAAAGAAAGACTTTTGACTGTCCCTGTAATTAAACTATGCATCCGATATTCATAAAATTTGAAATGGCTCGACAAAATTTTGCAACAAGTATATATTTAAATTTTCAGACCATTCGTAAGGCTGTAACATCATTAAAACGCACTTGCAATATTTTTTTCCCATTGGCCGTAATGTAACGGAAAACTTTTGACTGTCCTTGTAATTAAACTATACATCCGATTTTCATAAAATTTGAAATGGCTCGACAAAATTTTGCAACAAGTATATATTTAAATTTTCAGACCATTCGGAAGGCTGTAACATCATTAAAACGCACTTGCAATATTTTTTCCCATTGGCCGTAATGTAACGGGAAACTTTTGACTGTCCAGTCATTAAACTATACATCCGATTTTCCTAAAATTTCAAATGGCTCGACAAAATTTTGAAACAATTATATATTTAAAATTTCAGACCATTCGGAAGGCTGTAACATCATTAAAATGCATTTGCAATAATTTTTCCCATTGGCCGTAATGTAAAGAAAGACTTTTGACTGTCCCTGTAATTAAACTATGCATCCGATATTCATAAAATTTGAAATGGCTCGACAAAATTTTGCAACAAGTATATATTTAAATTTTCAGACCATTCGTAAGGCTGTAACATCATTAAAACGCACTTGCAATATTTTTTTCCCATTGGCCGTAATGTAACGGAAAACTTTTGACTGTCCCTGTCATTAAACTATACATCCGATTTTCCTAAAATTTCAAATGGCTCGACAAAATTTTGAAACAATTATATATTTAAAATTTCAGACCATTCGGAAGGCTGTAACATCATTAAAATGCATTTGCAATAATTTTTCCCATTGGCCGTAATGTAAAGAAAAACTTTTGACTGTCCCTGTAATTAAACTATGCATCCGATTTTCATAAAATTTGAAATGGCTCGACAAAATTTTGCAACAAGTATATATTTAAATTTTCAGACCATTCGGAAGGCTGTAACATCATTAAAACGCACTTGCAATATTTTTTTCCCATTGGCCGTAATGTAACGGAAAACTTTTGACTGTCCCTGTCATTAAACTATTCATCCGATTTTCCTAAAATTTCAAATGGCTCGACAAAATTTTGAAACAATTATATATTTAAAATTTCAGACCATTCGGAAGGCTGTAACATCATTAAAATGCATTTGCAATAATTTTTCCCATTGGCCGTAATGTAAAGAAAAACTTTTGACCGCCCCTGTAATTAAACTATGCATCCGATTTTCATAAAATTTGAAATGGCTCGACAAAATTTTGCAACAAGTATATATTTAAATTTTCAGACCATTCGGAAGGCTGTAACATCATTAAAACGCACTTCCAATATTTTTTTCCCATTGGCCGTAATGTAACGGAAAACTTTTGACTGTCCCTGTCATTAAACTATACATCCGATTTTCCTAAAATTTCAAATGGCTCGACAAAATTTTGAAACAATTATATATTTAAAATTTCAGACCATTCGGAAGGCTGTAACATCATTAAAATGCATTTGCAATAATTTTTCCCATTGGCCGTAATGTAAAGAAAAACTTTTGACTGTCTCTGTAATTAAACTATGCATCCGATATTCATAAAATTTGAAATGGCTCGACAAAATTTTGCAACAAGTATATATTTAAATTTTCAGACCATTCGGAAGGCTGTAACATCATTAAAACGCACTTGCAATATTTTTTTCCCATTGGCCGTAATGTAACGGAAAACTTTTGACTGTCCCTGTCATTAAGCTATACATCCGATTTTCCTAAAATTTCAAATGGCAAATTAAAAATTTCAGACCATTCGGTTGGGTAGTATTTGCTCTGTTATATGCGGACAGACAGACAGACGGACGGACGGACGGACTGAACGACAACTATAGGTGCTACGTATTTATATAATTACGAACGCACCTAAAAATGATTCATGTACTTATTTTGTATGGAATAGGATTAAGGTTTATAACAAAAACATAATTAATATACAATAGTAATAAATATTATGGAATTTAATGGCTTTAAATCTACTTTATAAAAACAAAATACTTTAATTTCAAAATAACTTCAAAATTTAATCTGCTGATTTTTAATGCTTTTATTTTAACCAAAATGTGTGATGTCCCATTTCTTCTTACCCCCTCCCACCCCCTTGTCACAAACTGTCACAATTGCATGACCCCCCCCCCCCTCCAAGCGTGACATCATTTGTGGAAGGCCCCTAATGGATATAAAACTTTTTCAATTATTTCTCAGCTCCGCACAGTAAAATAAAAAAAAATCCCCCCCCCCCCCCCCAAAAAAAAAAAAAAAAAAAAAAATTAAAAAATTAAAAAGTGTTTTGGATTAATCACATTTAAAATGGTTCTCAATTTTTTTTTTTTTTTTTTTTTTTTTTTTTTTTTTTTTTTTTGCCTGCTCAACCATGTAAAACTTTCAGACACAAATTCTGACCCATTTTTAATACTTTTCAGCATAGCTTTCGGTTTGAATGGATGTCTGTCTGTCTGTCTGTTCGTCTGTGTGTCCGTGCTCAAACTCGCAGAAATATAGTTGGATTGTCATGTAATTCGCAGGTGCTATTCAGGTTTGCCATAGCATGTTCTGTATTCAAAATGAAGTGTGAAGCCAGGGTTTAATTTGGGGCTGGAGCACATTTCCGGTACTTCTCTCTTTTTAGGAAATATTTAAATATTGGTCAGAATTCACCGGAGCTTTCAAATACAGGGCTCTGGAGCCCAGTGCAATAGCGCTTTTTTTTCTTTGTATCATGAACGTTGTCCATTTTAAAGCTTTCCTCTGCACATTTACGAAGTCACTTTCATTTGTAAGTAGGTATAATTGCAATGTAATGTTATTCCGATAGAAAGTAAACAAGCTGTGTTTCCTCCCATTTTTATAAAAGCATCAAATCTTTCCGATAATGGTGTCAAATTTTTAATTTAATCTGTTTTTCAGGGACTCGCCACAAAAGATTGTTAAGCGAAAGGAATCGATTATAGTTTAAGCAGTGGCGTGGCGTCCGGTCATCGCTGGATGCGGCGATGACCAAGCAATATTTTAAAACTCTTAATAAGCTTTTAAAACTCTACGATCCAGTTTTAGCAGAACATTTGGAGTTCATGTATAAGTGAAGGTAAGATTTAAAGTTTCTTTTTTGAACATTCAACCATTGAATTTTAGAGTTAATAATGTTTCACCACAAACTTAAATAATTGCGATGACCACCGAAAATTTTCACGCCACGCCACTGAGTTTAAGGTATGTATCTTTTATGAGAAATTGAAAAACGTTGTTCCATTCTTCAGCGTATAAATATTAATTTCTGTAAATTTCATTCATTTTTTCATAAAAATACATAGCTGGCGAACTATTCCTTTTTCGTGTTAACACTATTTCCGAATCATAATTCTTATGCATATTTAATCCCTGGATCCTGCAATTAATTAGCATTAAAATTAGGCAAAGATTTATATAGGAGTGATAACTAGTGGGATAGTTGGCAGCTAAGTATATGCTGATAGATATATTTAAAGTTTTTATTTTTCTAAAGGAAAAGAAATGTTTTAAATTTTGCAAATAATGTATGAAATATAAACAGGCAGATTGGAGTGACGGGGGGGGGGGGGGGACGCTACGGTTTTTAGTACTGCAAAATATTAGGGCTCTGGTACTTTTGATTTTAGAAATTAAGCCCTGGTTCAGATTGAAATGTGCCGAAATCAAACTAAATTTCGGGTTGACGATTTTTTTTTTATGTCGGGTTCGGTTCGGTTTTCAGGTTGATCGATCAGGTCGGATTCGGATCGGCCATAAATCGTCCTGTGCAGGATTTATATATCTAATATATTATATTTCCCGGATAAAAAGAAAATGTGCATGCGCAGGACTATTTTATATGCCTAACATAGTAGCTGGCAGAAATTTTTGTAAACATTAAAATGGGTCCAGTCGCAATGAAGTTTAAGAACCGCTGTTTTAGAGTATTTATTCTTAATTATGTTCTTTGGAACGGTAAGCGATTTAGAATTTTTTTTCCCAGTGTAAATTAGCTGAAGTTGCATTAGAAAAAAATTGCTTTAAACGGTATAAATAAATTAAAGAGTTAATTGATAATATCGGGAGAATTTGTAGAGGGAGGGCCTCGTGGGATTAAAATATTCCCCATTTAAGCCCTTGAGGGGCGGTGGAATATATTATATCCATCCCATTTTAATCAAGATTTCCACCAGAAACTTTTGATTACATATTTCATATATAACTTTCAGGGATAAAAGTTGTAAAATTGCTTTTCCTTATTTTAAACTAAAATTTTTCGAAAAATCCGGTGTGAATTCAATATTACAGAAAAACAATTACTTACGCTGAAAGGGTTAATAGAAGAGGCCTTGTTTGATTCACATTAGCTATTCCAAAATATCATTTTTTTCAACGTTTTAAAATTCATCTCTGAAAGAACCACTTTGAAAATAAAGAAACAGTAAAATATTGATTATATCTCTAACATATAAATCTGATGATCAGGGCTCTTATGTCAGATGTGCAAGGCCTATTTATATTTTGAAGCAGTTTTATATAAATATCAGGGGTTCCAACCATAGTTTCTCGGGTTACAGAACAAAATTCATGGTAAACAAAATGTTGGTGAAAATCATTTTAAATTAAAAATTCTATTTCCTTTATTTATTAATTTTTTTCATTTAATATATATTTTACAATATTAAAAAAATCACTGTCGGTTCGGCCTACAGGCGAAGGTAGATTTCGAAGTTAAGTATTAATTTCACCAACAAAAACTAAATCAAGATTAGAGATAAACCCAACTTAACAATTTTATCTGGCCGCTTTAGACGAGTTTTTAATTTCATTTTTCTGTAAGAGCTGGTTTTATCAGAATCATGCATACGATAATTTTTTCTTCAACCCCTATTTTTGTTTGTTTAATTTGTTTTTTGCTTTAAGATTTCGAAGTTGGTCCTATCAAAAACTTGTCAATATAAAAGTTGTAATAATATTAAGAAGATTTATAGTAGTTTTAAGTGGATTTGATATCTCCTGAATTGACGAAGTTATGATTTTTTTTCTTCAACTCCTTCTTTTTTTGTCGTGTTTATTTATTTATTTTTTCCTTTACGGTAAGAGTTGATCCTATCAAAAACTTGTCAATATAAAAGTTGTAGATAGTATTAAGAAGATTTATAATAAGTTTAAAGGAATTTGATATCTTGAGAATTGATGAAGTTATGACTTTTATTCTCCCTAAAACCCTATTTTGTTCGCTCCTTGAGCCTATTTTTATCAAAAATCTGTGATACATAAAATTTTACCTTTTTCCTAGAAGAAGAAATAATAACTTTAAACTGATTTTATATGAATTGTAATTAAAAAGTTATGGGGTTTTCACAATTCTATTCTTCCAATTCAATTCTACTCGGTTTTCACAAAACCCCTTCCTATTTCCACACCCTTTGTCCGATTTTGCCCATTAACGAACTTGACTGAGATTTTCTTCCTCTTAATTTTATGTATCAGTTTGGAAGAGATTTGTACAAAATTATGGAAGTTATCGTGTCCATAAAAAAGTGATATATATATATATATATATATATATATATAAAGCTTTTATTGAGGGTGGTTTTGGGTTCTAAGGGTCATGATCGGCGTAGATCTGCAAAAAATTTTCAGAAATTCCAACATAGGGGAGAATATAATAGGTAGTATTTCTTACGAAATCTACCTAAAAGCATTTTTATATGAAAAAAATCAATTATGTGATAAAGTTCTGATATTTATTAAAATACTTTCGTATTAGCCGCATCCCAATAGTTAACAGCCAAAGAAAGAACTAAAGATTTAAGTATTTATAGCAATCTTTTTCTTATCCTGATTTTTTCCATGTTTAACGTTTAACTGATGTTACCGGTCTCACAGACCGGTGCTTTTTTCAATTTTCACAGATTAACTTGCAAATTTCAGTTTATCTACAAACACTACTGAAATTTTGTTTTGTTTGGAACTTTAGTACTAACACCAGAGACTTTTGAATAGGTGAATTTTAATTCTAACACTCCTCTGTACAAAAAGTTTAGTACGAAAATAACATCCTATGAGTTAATCGTGCCTTTTATTCATCTGTCGATGGAGCGATCTCACAGACCACTTCACACTAGTTATGTGACAATTTCTGTGACATCAGTTAAAGGTTAAACACGTAGATTGATTATAAAATCAAATAAACTTGTGTTTTGTTTATTATTTATTTATATGTGAAATTTTAATTTTGTTACGGAATATTAACAAATAACTAATGCTGTATTTATTTTTACCACTTTCCAACGTACTTCAAAAGTACAGTAAACTCTGTCTAAGGCGTAATCGGTCGGGACTGAGAAAAATTCCCGTGGTAGACAATATTCCGGCTTATGCAAAAAAAGCTCCCCCCCCCACCCCCCCAAAAAAAAAAAAAAAATCCCTGAAAGATGACGATCTTTTATTGATTCTCCTGACTAGAAAATCGGTTTAAAACTGAAATTCTGAAAGATCCTTTGTCTTTTTAAAGATAAATGAGAAACTTTATTCTATTTCTTAGTACTGCTGTAATACATTCATATTGGAAGTTTATACACACAAAAAAAAAAAAAAAAACTTCGAGAATGAGAAAGAACGCTATAATTTTGAATTTGAGTACAATCTTAAAGTATAATATATTGTACTTTCGAAAATACGTAATCTAAATGTTATACGTAATCTAAATATACGTTTTCTAAATGTTCATTTTACTAGAAATATTAACTTTTAGATGCAATTTTGCATAGGAAAAAATGGCATAAGCATAAATTCATTAAAATTTAAAGTTTCTGTTCTTTTGAGTTAACTTTTTTAAAAGCTTACGGAATTTTAACTAACATGCTCGACATTGAGTTATTTGACTTATCAGTTTTAAAGTTTAATAAACAAAACGCTTTTCATTTTTAAATTATCCTTTTTCCGCCTTATGCAAAATTTTGGTTTCGGTGGGACCTTAAAATCCTTTCCGACAGATTCCGCCTTATGCAGCATGAATTAATGTAATTTTCTATGGGTTCGCCGGGACTTGAAAAAATTTCCGCGGTAGACAGATTTCCGGCTTATACAGAGTCCGCCTTAGGCAGAATTTACTGTATTTATGAATTCGGTTTGCCTGGCCGTCTGTTCACGCTCTGACTCCCGTAAATATACTCGGATTTTCATGCGATTGATATATGTTAATGATGCTTAGAATGGCATATTCGATATTTAATGTGAAGTGTGTAGCATTAATAGTTCATTTACAGGGGCACTCAAAAGAATTCCGTTACATTATGGTCAATGGGGAAAAATCGTTTGCAGTGTATTTTAAAGACATTACGCTATTTCAAGTGTATTGGAATTGATATAAATCACTGAATTTCGCTAAAAGATGGTTACTATAGAATAGGGCGTTCATAGCATTTATCGTTTATTTACAAAGGAAATCGGTTACAGTACTGTCTTTGGGCAGTAACTGCTGAAAGTGCAATTTCGCTATGAGTTTTTAGATGTAATTAACTTTCTGCATGTTACTCGCTGTGTATAAATTCTATATCTCGTGTACGGGGATGCACAAAGAATTCAAGTACCATTTTCCTGATTAGCGGAAACTGCTGAAGAAGAATTCTCAACTGCTGTATGTATTTGCTAACTGAACTAAATATTTGCATGCATGTAGTTTATAGATACAAATCTGTATATCATATACAGGGCTGCTCAAATAATTCGGATAATATTCCGACTATAGATGGGAATTGCTGAAACTGGGTTTTCAAATGTGTTAATGAGTTTCAAAATGGTTCAATTAGATATCCTAGTTCAACTTATTGGGCGGTGAAGTTTTATTACATTATTCTCAATATGTTGGAAAGAGTTTCATAATCGATGCTTGACGCAAGATTTTTTTCTTTCTTGTTTGAAATGCAAACAGAATAGGAATAGAGGGCGGAATACTTCATAATAGGACTGCACGTGATTTTTTTTAAAGGGGTCTCGACTCTTAAAATAGGAAAAAAATTTAAAAAAAAGACCATTTTCAACATTTAATATCTTAAAATGTATATGATTTAAAAACACAATTTTTACTGGGATGAAAGATTATTAGTATGTTCTTTCATTTCATGTACTTAAAAAATTGCAAGATGCTGAATTAATATTTATAGGGGCCTCCAAACTGTCAGACATTTGCCGAGCAGAAAATTGGTATGACAGCTTACGCGCAGGATTACAAAAAAATTTTGCAACTAGAATGAAATTTTTTGTGCCTTATTATACTTCAGACCGTAATAATTACTCTGATCCTAAATAAATTTGTATTTAAAGCATTTTTATATTTTTAATACAAAGTTGGATTTAGCTAATACAAAATTTTGAAAATTTCAACAGTATAACCACCTAACAAAAAAAATTTTTGAACAATAAAAGGGAAATTTTAGGTTCAATTTATACAGATTAACATGAAACATACGTTTTGAAAATTTCATGAAAATATTCGTAAGTTTTTGAGATATCCTGCGCGTTATGCCCAAAAACGTCATTGGGAGAAAAACGACTTTAAAGTTTCGGAAACGCCGCTTCAGCTATTCAGCGAGTATAATTCTAAAAGCCATAACTTCTGTCCTAATGGGAATTTAAAGGAAACAATTATATCAAAATATTCAGAAAAGATAGGAGATTGACATCTAAAAAAATTAAATTTTCAAAAAATTTTAAAGCTTTAAAAGTCCTAAGACCACTTAAGTTTTTTTTTTTTTTTTTTTTTTTTTATTAATCAATGGATATATAGCATTCAAACATACTGAGTTCGAAGGTAACTTTATAGCAACTCTGTTTTATTTAGTATTTCTAATATTCTATTTACAGTAGTAGTACTCAATAGGGATGAGTTCGAACTCTTGTTTTTGAATACGAAACTGAAAATTTTTATATCATCACCCACCAGAGCGCGATACCGAAAACTCGCAGTATAAAATTATGAATGATATTTTTAAATGATTTCAAGATTAATTTTCTCATTTAAAAATTTCTTATTACATATAAATAAGTATTAAATTTAAATATTTCCTCATGACAGCGTTTTGTCATTTTCATGTTTCTGAAAATATGGTTCAAATAGCAAATTTGCATACCCAACTACTAGCAGAAATCTACAAATATCCACAATTATTTTTCTTTTAAGATATCGTTGTACAAATATGGAAAATATATGTGGGTGGTTCAATAATTATTGTCCCTAATGTATATAAAGTATTTGTACTGCGATGGTTGATGTGGAATATCGAAGCCTAATCTCTTAAATGCCTATATGCTCAATTTCAGAACTGTAGCTGCTATATTAACAAAGTTTTGGAAGGAGGGGTGAAGTTTTAAAGACCTATTTTTGGGGGAGTTTTTAAGAAGGGAAGTGAGGGTGAAATGCTGGTTCGGAGCTTATGAGGCTACATTTGGACAATGGATGATATGTGGCTACATCACTATCATCCCGAGTCCAAACGACAGTAGTTACGTCTCATCCACTGTCACAAATCTTGCTATAAGTTATCACAAATCTAGCTGTCAAAAATCCCTATAAGCTAAAAATCAGTCTTTCACCCCCACTCCCCTCCTTTCACTCCTCCCTCCAAAACTATTTGAATATAAATTCTGAAATCGAGCATATAGGCATCTAAGACATTAGGTTTGGATATTCCACAACAACCATCGCAGTAGAAATATTTTATATACACTAGGGACAATAACTATTGAACCACCCTGTGATGTTGAATATAACATATCATCACATATAATTATTTATCTTCTTTTTTAAAAATTAAATTCCCCATTTTAAAATTTAATTTCCCCTTTCATAATTATAAATTGAATAAAAACTTCCTATCCTTTCTAAAAAGAATATATCTCTTTCTTCTTCTCTTGCGCTTTATTTTTCTGTTACTTAACTTTCCCAAGTTCAGCCAAAGCCGTTAATAAAATAAATCAAAAACTAATCTGTTTCTCATCCTGAAATCATTAACTGTTCGAGCATATTTTCCTTCGGTTAATGAATATATAAAAAAGATATTCTTTGGCCATATGTTCCAATTGTAGCAGTTATTTATACACCCAGTGTTAATTTTCAGCTTGATAGTCAATACAACTGTCTTTTCGGCCGCAAATATTATACTCTGTTTATATTAAAATCGGCGCCCTGCATCTCCGAAGCTGCTTCTAAATGCATATTTCCCATCATTTAGATTTGGCATTCATATTTGTACGTTGAAATATTAAAACGCCAATCAACGGTCCTTTTGGCTATTTTTTAATTCAATGTTGCATTAAAGCGTCGTTTACACGGAGCGAGTTTACTAGCTACAAGCCGGCGAATTCACTAGCTGCTAGTAAACTCGCCCCGTGTAAACACGTTCGCTAGCGAACTATCTGGCAGCTCAGCGAGTGGGAAAAAAGTTGAAAGCTCGGCTACTTTTCTCGCTACTCGCTGGCGTGTTAGCTACCTGGCTAGTAAACTATCTGTGTGTAAACGGTGTTGCTAGTGAAATCGCTGCGAGTATTCAGTGGTTTCGTGGTTCTGCATATGTAAACAATGTCGACCGCAGTAGTTCGTGCCGGCGTGAATGAAACAAAATAGATTTTTTTCGAACAAAATTAACAAATAGGATACCAATAAATAAAATATTTTTGAGAATTATTCACTGTTTGAAATAACTACCATAATTATCACAAGGTGAATGTTATAATTATTTTAGGTAGATATTTTAAAATACTAATGTCGGGGAATTGCAGTTATCAAATTATTGAGACTGTACAGGGTATTTAAAGGGCAATAATTGGAAAAAAAAAATCTGAAAAAAAAGTTTTGTATCAGTGCATAGATTCGTATATTTTCCACTATTTTTCACAGTTAATACTCTAATAAGTGCAATTTAAAAATTAAATGTGATTAATTAGATTTTCAGTTAAAAGATTTTATGCCCTATTAAACATCATTGAAATTGCATTTTTACTTTCTTGTATCTTTACAAGAAGAAAGTATTGGATTCGTAAAAATTTTCGACGGATTTACACGTTTTAGAGGTCAGGGATTCCGAAAAACATGTTTTTACAAAATGTGTGTCTGTATGTGACACAAATTTTGTGGGCGCTCTATCTCAAGAACTAATGCACGGAATTTAATAGAAATTTATATTCAAGTAGTCCCTAATATAAATTGGTGCTGATTAGTTTTTGGTGTAAATCGCCCAACAGGTGGCGCTGCTATGCTGCATTTTTCAGAATTTCCCCTACAGCTCTATCTCAAGAAGTAATGCACGAATTTTCATCAAACTTCAAATTCAGATATGAAATGGTGCTAAATTGATGTAATTTCTTGTACTATTTAAATGATTTAATTGATATGATTTATATAGAAGAAAGTTTTGTGATGACCACAACAAACTAGTTAGCAGTGATTTCATGGGGTGTCCATTACTGAAAATAGACAAATGAAGCGTTACAATAATGGACACGGGTCTTAAAACCTTAAAAATTAATGAAATTTTATAAATGAGCATTAGAATATAAAATTCAAATTTCATCTTTTAATTTCGTATTGCAGTAATCTGTGTGTTTTATGTTTCGTAAACAGTGTACTCTTGGTATACATTTAAAAAATCAGCAATATCATTTGCGTTCCACTTCATTTTTCACGAACACACACACAAAAGAAAAAAAAAGCAGGAAAACTCTGCACTTAATATAAAAACAAACACTGTTTACAGAAAAAGACATAAAAGAAAGCTTTAGAACGCAGCAAGTGATGCAATAGCGAGTTGGCTACTGAGCGAGTAAACAAGTTCGTGTGTAAACGACCACTATCTCGCTAGCTGACTCGCTCGCTTCTTTTCTCGCCGGCTTGTAGCTAGTAAACTACCTCCGTGTAAACGAGCCTTTTAAGTGATATATCTTTGGGGTTATAATGGTCCAGGGTACCAAGATTTTGGCTCGACACATTGGCAACAATATCTGACAAATTATTCATTCCTTCTCTATCAAGCAGGACGGTCGTTCTGCCAAGCCAAGCTGAAAAAAAATGCTAACCTCGCAAACAAACGAACGCCAAGAATAAAACGCAAGACACCGTAACTGCTTATTATACTGATGACAACTTCTCCATGTTAAATCAACCAAACATGCCAGCGTAAAATTTCCCATATCAAAAGAACCAATCATCGCAGAAAAATAAAACCAAAACCAGAAGGACTTAATGGAAAAGATCTTCAATTTGAGACCAAATGCATCCTCATAAATTAATTATAAACAGAGATATAGATTTTTTAAAATAACCTCGATATACTGAAAATGACCGATTTATTTTCTTCGTCACAATCTATGGTTCAATCAAGGTAGAGACTTAAATAATGGACATAAAAAAGTAAGGATTGCATTTTTGGACAGATATTTACTCAATCTACGTGCTTTTGTAAAATTCAGCTTTAAAAACACAAATTTTCTATACTTAATTAGCGAAAAACTGTTAATTAATTCTAAAGTTTATAAATTATGCCAAACAGCGATAAACCCGCCAAATCATTTTAGAAGTCTTTTAAAATTTTTTATATTATCCTTTTGCATTGATTTCATCGAAGAAAACTATGACCGAGATCCAGATAGATTTTTCGCTGTCAGCGAAATGAGTTTGACCAATCAGAAGCCAGAATGTTTGAGAATTTTTGCTGCTTCTGGATCCCGGCCTATGTCATAAAAGTTTTGAGTCATTTTCTTAGCCATGGATGAAGTGCAATGTTTACAGAAATTTAGGCTGGGATCCAGATGGATTTTTCGCTGTTAGCGAAACGAGATTCACCAATCAATAGCCTGCATTGCTGCAAACAGCGAAAAGTTCGCAAAAGTGCAAGCTTCTGATTAATGAATCTCGTTTCGCTAACAGCGAAAAATCTATCTAGATTGCGGCCAATTATGTTGAACACAATTTTGCATTTCCAAATCCAGGAAGGGTATTGATGTCATAACAACAGTACGTATTCGCAACTATTTAAGGCATTGATTCTGAACTCCTTTGCTATATATTTCAATACTAAAGAAGTTGTTGTTTCAATAGTTTTAGTACTTTTCTCTATTGCTCACTCTAAAACACGAATATCGAAATTTAACCAAAAGCGCTCAGAAACTATAGCGCCTAGAATATACAGTGTTGAAATCGGCTAACCCTGTAATACTTAAAAAAACGCTAAAATATTGTATCCCTTAAATGTGCAATGATACTGCTGTAATATGCAGATCGCAGCGACATCTGCAGGATATTTTCTACAACTGCAAGAAATTGCTAGTCTATACAATGTAATAATAGTAATACGAAAATCCCACAGATGTTGCTGCGATCGACACTTGAAATTTTAGCAGTATCGTCGCACATTTAAGGGATACAAATTTTTAGAACTGTTTGGATAGCATATTTCCACACTAGGTATTCTAGGCGCTGTATCAGAAACAACACCATAACAGAGAGCCTTTATACATAAGAGTGGTGATATATGCACAGGAGGCATGCTCATTTCAAGCTTTTGTCGAAAGTACGGCAACCCGCTTTCTTGAATAGAGGATATTCAATCTACGTTATGATCACATGGTCAAGGCAAGAACGTCTAGCGTAAAGAAGGGAAGGCTCCGTCTACGTAATGTAAATCCCCGCTAGCCAATGAAACAGTTCATGGGAGAAAGCAGTAGTACACTGTTAAAAATATCGTGAAAAATTACCTCTGTTTTTAAAGGCTATCTGTATTCTGACCAATGAGAACGCTTCATAGGCGTTTATGTAGCGTTCTCATTAGTCAGAAAATAGAGAACCTGTAAGAACCGAGGTAATTTTTCACGATATTTTTAACAGTGTAGTTTCCTGTTTCCCTTCTTATCAGTTAGAAATTCTTTGGGTAAATTATCGGTACCACGTGACTTTTTCAGCCTCGAACCCATATTTGGAATATCCTCCATTAGAAGATACGCGCATGGACGATCTCTATTAGACTAGGGAAATAATTCAGCATGTATTAGCCTGACAATAATGGCATGCTCGCAAAGAACTTTAACGATTTGTTTTTATCACTTTTACCAATAAACATTTATTGGCCGTATGTCGCTACTTCGTTATAGAGACACACTTGTTCCGAATTAGATCCCGGCCTTAATGTATCAAAATACGGAGTTTGCTTTCTGTACTATTCCTGAGCTCAGTTATAGCGTCTAGAAATATAGGTCGGGATCCAGGTACAATTTTGCAAACAGTGAAAAGTTAGCAAAAATTCTGCCTTCTGATTGGTCAATCTCGTTACGATAACACAGAAAAATCTACCTAGATCACGGTCATAGTGTGGAAACCGGCTATTCCAGTAATTCTTTAAAAAGTGCTAAAAATTGAATCCCATAAATATTGAAAAATACTGAATGACAAATGTCGATAGCAGCAACATTTTCTAGATCTTCTCTGAGCGAAACGTTTTCTTTTGAAATAGTTATGTTGGAATTACCATATGTCGCTATAATCGACATTCGTCGTTCAGCCTCGTTCAACATTTATGGGATACAATTTTTAGCACTTTTTTAATAAGCCGATTTTTAAACTATATCTTCTAGAAACTATAGCTCCGTTATAGCGTCTAGATTATATGTTGTAGAAATCGACTATCCCAGCAATACTTAAAAAAGCGCGGAAGTATTGAATCCCTTAAATGTACAACGATGTCGAATTCCAAACAGTCATTTGCATCGACATCTGCAGGATATTTTTTAAAGAAGAAAGAGACATGTGTAATGCACCGCTACAGCGTCTAGAATACATAATGTGGAAATTTGCTATCCAAGAACCGCTAAAAAGTGTATCCCTTAAATGTGCACTGACGCTGAAATCCAGGGAGATTATCGCAGCGACATCTGCTATATATTTTCAAATTTCAAAGTAAACATCGTATTATTACAGCGGGTTTGACGCCAAGCACACAGGTCAAATGTAAGTTAATAAAACGTTTAAAAAAATGTTACAGCGTATAGACCAAATTGTCTTGAAGTTTTGGGAAATATCCTGCAGATATCGCTGTGATCGACTGATTGGATTTCCACACTATATATTCTAGACGCTAGATGACGTTATTTGAAGCTGTTCCTAAGTGTGGCCAGCTCATCACGTCACACGGAGTTGATTATCTGTACACGGCAATGGACACAAAAAAAAAAAATCGGCGCACCGCTTTGTACTAATCATCGTGTAAAGATGATCCAACTCCGTGTCACTTTTAAACGTCATGAACTAGCCTATTATGTCATTGGTCACGCTAACACCCTCCCCCTTGCGTCCGCCATATATAGCTGCATCTTGCACTGGAGACTGATAAATGGGCTGCTATCGGTCAAAATCAAGAGAGAAAAGGGCAGAAGAGGGGGAAAGAACTCGTTTTTTTATGTAGTTTTTCACACGGGAAGATTGACATGTCTGCTCCTCTCCTTTCATAGCTTCATGGTGGTGAAATAAACAAACGCCCCCTAAATATTTGAGAAAGTCTTGACACGCGTCACAAAAACATCACACAAAGCAGGCAAAGCAAAGGAACAAAATAACTCATTGGCTCGTGGATATGAACGAGCCAATGAATGATTTTTCTTCTTTGTTTTGCCTGCTTTGTGTGATATTTTCCTGACTTGTCAAGGCTTTCTCGAATATTTAAAGGATGTTGAATAGGCCGGGATCAAGATAGATTTTACGCTATTAGCGCGATGAGATTGATCAATCAGAAGCCTGCATTTTTGAAAACTTTTTTATGTTTGCAGTAAACACTCTGGATCCCGGAGATTAACTTTGGTTGGTTAAGACGATTTTGAATGAAATCAAATCAGAAAGCCAATGTTTTTAAACTTTTTTGGTTAGTTTAATCGAAATCTTCCACGTCTATTAATGAAAACTGAGTTACTGTACTTTGGACAAAAACTTGAATATGAGTACACGACTTGTGCATATGTGTCACCACTCTTACATATAAATGTAGTCTGTTATGAGCATGATTCTAAGCGCAGCTGGTTAAATATGAGTATCTGGGTATTAGATAAAGCAATAGTGGCCCACCGTGGCTGAGTGGATAAGACACCACGCCGCTAATCGCTTGAGAACGTAGGTGGGGGCGGGTTCGAATCCTGCCGTGATCCCCACGTGATCTGATATATATGTGTTCAATAAAACAAACAAGCAATAGTGAAAGATACAGTTGCCATGGAAACAACGACTTCTTTAATTCGTATAGAAAATTAATGAATAGTTGTAAATGATTTAAGTTTAAAATGTAGGCAAATGCTCTGAAAATATCAATGGCTCCCATCTAGTATTTTACAAAAGTAATTTAATATATTCACATGATGTATAAGTTGATGCAACTCTTACCTAATGAAAATTCTGCAACAAGACTTATGTAGGTAGATCTTTTCAATGATTAATTCAGAATTCTAAGAACAAAACGAAGTTCTTAAGCGCCCTTCCTCACCCCTCACCCCACTCAAAAAAAGAAATACGATAGAAAGGTATAAGTATTTGGATAATTTCAGTATTTCTGTGATCTTTTGTCAGAGTTTAGAAAAGGTGTCTGGGTATTAAAAAAAACATATAACAAATTTGACGAACGATAAGACTATAGATTTCAGGCAATTTTTAACTTCAAAAAAATTTTATTCTAATGTTTATGCGGCTTTAATAATAGACTACTAAATATAATCAATTTACGGGAATTTTTATACGAAATTATATTCTCACATTTATGCAAATAGGTATGGATAAACAGACTTGAGAGTCAAATTACATATTTATTCTTTCTTCTCTATAACACGATCTAAATGAAGATGAAGTTATATGTACAGTTTATATCTTTAATTTTTTAGATTTTTTTTATGAAAAATGTTTCATCATCATGTCTAGAATTGCTAGATTTACTTCTTTAGACAGATCTTCGATTCTTTTGATGCCTGCGGGGCTTCATTCTCGGATTTTCCGTAGGTATTTGTAAAGATAAATTTATTTTGCAAAACCGTCAGCAAAAAAAAGTTAGAACAAACAATTAACTGACAGACTAACTGTAAATATATATTTTATTTTGACTCTGTTTGATTTTTACTAAATTTTCATCCTTCATAGAAAATTTTAAGGCGATATAAATTGAGAAAGACTGATACTTTGAAAGAAGAAATTGACTTTCGTTACTTTTAAATTATTAATTACTCTAAAAAATGAATGATAGGTAAACAAAGTGTATACTATTGTGTTTGTTCCCTGCTTATAAAGGCTATACAAGGACTAATTTTAGCGAGTAGAATTATCTCAATTATATATAATCTGTTTAAAAAAAAGAACTGATATCTACTAAAAAACAACTTTTCAAAAGTAAAAAAAAAGCCAAGCAAAAAAAAAAAAAAAGAAAAGAAAAAAGGAGAAAGTTGTGGCTAAAAAATAGTGTGATATCAAATTTCCAAGCTAATATTATGGTACTTATTTAACATTTTTTATTAAAAATTTACCATATGTAAGTCGAGTACCTAAGTATGCGTTGATAGAAAGCCTTTTCTCCTTTACTAAATACATCATAACGTGTTTCTGAAAATTAATTTTTTTTTAATTATGCATGATGGGCCATCCAGAACCTTGGCCATCTTTCCATATTTTACACAAATTTCTAAGCAGACAAACTCGTAATATGTTTGCATTATTAAGAATTTTGAACTTCTAGTTTTGGCTACAGGCAGATAAATTAAGAAAGTCTTTTATTTTGAAGAAAAAAAAATTTGATTTTTACTGCTTTAACTAATTAATTAACCCCCTCCGAAAAAAGAGAATCATAAGATGAAACCTGAAGTTACTTCAACTTTTTTTTAAGACACAAATTTCTAGGCACTCATTTCCATAAATTAAAAGCATAAAATGTTTGCTTTAGCAACAATTTCGAATTTCCGATCTTAACAATGTACTTGTGTGCTTAGAAAATTGTGTAAAATATGGAAAGATGGCCGCCAAGCCCATCATGCATAATTAAAAAAAATTAATTTTCAGAAACACGTTATGATGTATTTAGTAAAGGAGAAAAGGCTTTCTATCAACGCATACTTAGGTACTCGACTTACATATGGTAAATTTTTAATAAAAAATGTTAAATAAGTACCATAATATTAGCTTGGAAATTTGATATCACACTATTTTTTAGCCACAACTTTCCCCTTTTTTCTTTTCTTTTTTTTTTTTGCTTGGCTTTTTTTTTACTTTTGAAAAGTTGTTTTTTAGTAGATACATCCTACTGTCAACAGCTAACTGAAAGGGTCCCACTCTGGCATTTGCATATTTCATGTCCATATCCAATAAACTCATCCTGTCTTCAAATTTGCCGAGTTATTATTTTGTGCCTGTCTTTAATTATTCAAGGACTCATGAACCTGGATTTCCAAAAAAGTGATTATCTTAAAAATGCTATAGTTGTTTAAAATATTTTTCGCTACAGATCATGGTCTACAGCATACAACCTCGTAAGTACGCTTTTCCTGTAATTCTGGAAAAGAATTTTCAAGCAAAAAAGCGGGTATAAACAACTGATATGCGACTGTTTTGTTATGCTGCTAACCAAAAACTGAAGCCTTTTCAAGTCTTTTTCCCATTTTTCAATTTCTGAATAGGTAACATTTTCATTTTTATCCTGAGCCCTCCCGAGAATGTGTTGGACCCAGACTCGAGCTCACGGGCTCCAACTGACAACGTTTGATGAGGGCCGTGCGAAGTGGGGGACGAAGGGGGCAGTCGCCCCGGGCGCGGAAATTGGGGGGGGCGCCAAATTTATACTACAAACCTCTTTTTCTCTTCTTTTTTGTAAAAAAAAAATTGTATGTTTACATATTGGGAATTCCCCCCCCCCCCAATGGAAGTACGTACATTTTTCGTTTCAAAGTTATTGCATTGCCCTTCCCACCCCCACCGAAATACAAATTTATGAATTAGAATTTCTTTCTTTTCAAAACTTGTTTTGGGTCTTTGTCTTACTCTCTTTTGTTAACCTTCTCTTTTCTGAGTCTGTTGCATGTGGCCCCACCAGTGGCCGAGAGGCTCTGCTCTCGAAGCTGGTAGACGGGAGGTGCTGGGTTCGCTCCCAATCGCGCCCGTCGGCCTAATCGTTCGGAGTTTTCGTGGTTTTCTTCGAACCTTGGTTCGCCAATCGTTATACGGGTTAGGTTCCCTTAGAAAGACCTCCACGGAAGTCACCCTCCCCTAGGGTCCATATCCCACGTGCTGATAATTGGCCGACATAAATACAACAACAACAACAACTGTTGCATGTGACAAAAACATATACTCTCAAAATAGCATGTGGTTTCTTTCTTGGAATATAAAAGAGTTCCAAACTGTTATACTGTATTGTTAGATACATTTTTTCCACACCCATTTTCCAGATCCCCTTTTTCAAAATATAAGTGCAATTCTTTTCTTATGTTATTTAGTTTTTTGAAATTTCTGAATTAAAATTAAACCCCAAGTTTAAAAATAAATGCGAAATATGTATTCAGTGAAATTTGTTTCTGTTTCTGCACTTTTTAATTTTGTGACCCCTGTCACAAAGAAATGTTGGGATAGGTTGGGAGGCGGGGGGGGGGGGGGCAAACTAAAACAAGGTCCCGGGCGCAGTTTTTTCTTCGCGCGCTGCTGCGTTTGATCTGTACTTTTTTGCAAAAACAACTTTCTTACCACTATTTTCGAAAATATTTGACTAGTTTAATGACAGAAATGCTGAGATTAAAGAGGGTGAAGATTTCTACCTAAACCCTTTGAGGGGCAAGCAATAATGTCTCTGTAATATTGAATTCTCACCGGATTAATCGAAAAATTTTATTTTTAAATACGGAAAAGCAATTTTTCAACATTTTCTTCCAAAGTAAAAAATATATAATTTAGTTAAAAGGTTCTGGTGCGAATCTTGCTTAAATTAGGTGGGATGTATTATATCCCACCGACCCTCAAGGGGTTAAAAATTGATAGCTCTGCGTTGGGCGGTCCGCGTAGTGAGCACCACTGCTTTAAAGTAATTAAAATATAGATTTCGTGATTACGGCATTAATAAGTTAGTTTAACCGATTAATTATTAGCATAAATACAGTGTTAATTAATGACAATCCTAATTGTTTAATTTATTTGAAAAGGATTAGTTGAACATCCCCATATTTTTTTACTTGCTCTGCCACTGAATACTATACTTATTTGTCTATAGAATCAGCATACGTTTCTCGAAATAGTGATTATGGCAACCCCAATCAAGCAGGTGTAACGGAAAAGTTTTGGTTTACATAGGAAAGTTTTGAATGACGTAGAAATGTTTTGCTTTATCGTCAGATTTAGTATTGAAACGTGAAAATGAACTAACTAAACTCCTTTTCCCATGGAAAACCGCATGGGTCTAACAATCAGTTCTGTAATCACAAAAGAAAAGAAGAAAAAAAAAAGCACAAGGCATTCGTTAATGAACAGAGCTTGAGCAGAAAATTCCCACTGGGAAGGGGGTGGGGGCACTGTTGTAGTCGTAAAAAAGTCAGTGCTATACGCTGCAGAGATCTGCACGGGCCGGCTCGTGGCCCGAAGCGGGCCTATTTTCATTTACGGCACTCGGGATGGGCCTGGTCTCCACTCTTTTCGGCCCGGGCCCTACTTTTTTTCTGAAGGCTCGGGCCTAGTGACTACTCTTTACGAGCCGGGGCTTACTTTTTTCCTGAAGGAGCCGGACCTAACTTATTTTTTCTGTACAGAGCCGGGACTTGTTTCATTCCTAGTCTTCACGGCCCAAAATTTTCAGCCCTAGTTTTAACACAGCCCGTATGAAAATTATTGTCTCGGCGTGGTCTGGTCCGTTCAAAGGTCAGTAAAATCAGGGCTGGTCCAAAAGTGTTTGCAAAAAATGCATAAATTTTTAAATCAACATTATTCTACAATTAAACATTATTTTTATTTATTTATTTATTATTATTTTTTTTTTTTTTAAGAATAGTAGATTTCTACTATTATTAAAATATAGTAACGTGTGAAAAAGCGCCTGCTATGACGGTCCTGTTTTAAACTGAAAAACGTGTTGATCCATGCGAATTTAATACTATACTAATACGTAAGAAAAGAATTATATAATACATTTACACTTGCTAAAAAGGGAATTTGTCTATAATGCTTTTTTCTTCTTTTCTATGCAATTCCGTTTTAGAAGATTTTACTGTATAGCATTTTTCAGATTTTTAATACATGGATTATGGAGTAAGAATATTAATGATAACTGATACACTTACATACAAGAAATAGAGATTCACTAAAAAAAAACAAATGTCGCAGCCGGCGGCACTTTTATAAAATTGACGACTATAGACATGAAAAAAAAGTGAAGATAAATATTTTTGATCAGAACTCCTCGTACGAGACAAATGTTTAACCAAATAGACGTAAAAATCAATGTTTTATAGAAATTCACTCGAGCCCAGATTTTAATTTTTTCCGGGCCGGGCCGGGCTCGGGCCGAATTTTTAATTTTTGTATCGAGCCGGGCAAGGCCGAATTTTTTTCTCTGAGTTGGGCCGGGCCCGGACGCAAATTCACAAACACTCAACGTTCCAGCGCTTTTAACGCCAAGCACTTTAGCCAAGGGCTTTGGCGAGTAAATGAACTTTGAAGCGCATCTTCGACGCGCATGCAAGTCTGAAGCTAATTTTGATCTTCGATATTTCGTTCATTTGACCACGTATTTTTTGTTTATGGAATACTTGCAAGAATACCAGGCGAAATAATAAATGCTTATTTCATCGTCTGAATAATTATACATGCATTATAAACAAGGAAGTATTTAATCTTATAGATATATGTTCTATAAGTACGTGTTTTTTCCTAAACTATTTATTTATTTAAGTTTTATAAGTGCCATGTGCTGCCATCTAGTGCCAGCATACTAAACATAAAACAATGATCTCCTGAATAAAAATATCTTGTTAAAAATATCCAAAAATGCTCACACATCCCTCAAAGTTTTTAGTTCATAAAAAAATAGAACCTACCCTCTTTCCTACAACCTTTGTTGAGTCCTGCTAATACAGGTATCAGAAATAGTTATTAAATTCTTTAAAACAGAAAAAATCAATAAAAAAATCACAAGCGGCTATAGTTTGTAACATTTAGGTGGACCCACTATTTTTCAATTCACACACACACACTCCTTCATTTTTCTATCAGATTAATGATTTTTCATTTTAAGAACAATCAGGAGGGGGTACACCCTACATTTAGAATATGACTTTCATACTTTAATGAATTTATAAAATATTTGTTTAACCAACTGACAGAAAAAAGTAATTTTGTCTACCAGTTATTCATTCAGATTTAGAAAAACTCTATATTATCTTATTAAAAAAATATCTATACTTAGCTAAAGGCTGCTCAGCTGCTCTGTCCAACAAGTGCAAAACGTTTTGACACATTTACAAATTCATTTTTTAAAGGAAAGATATAAAATTGGAAGGCCTGACTATGGCAGCGATTTGGAATCGAACTGTGTTTTCCATTTTTTGATAAATAAATTACCCATTGAATCATAAGCGATTTTGATCACGTGACAAAGACATTTTTCTCCCTTCGCTGACTGGTTTTTCTGCTTTCTTCGCGAACATAGGTTCAAAACGTCAACTATGACAATATTTTCTGAAAGATCTATCGTGTTTGTGAAAAAACAGTTCGATTACATAGTTAGTAAACAACAATTATATTTTTTGACACCCGCTAGCTTCATGCATTTCCGAACAAAAATAAATTTAAACTTATGTCATAAAGTTGCCCTTTTGGATCTGAGAACAGCCTTAAAGATCTTCTTAAATTCCTTGCTCAACAAAAACAAAACTTCCTGACATGCTTTTAACCTAAAAAATATAACTGGTAGGCCTAATTACTATTTACTTGCTACCTATTAAAGCAAGGTATCAGAAATAGTAATTAAATTCTTTAAAACAGAAAAAGTCGATAAAAAATAGATTCATAAGTAAATCTAAAAACAGAAATTTAGAATCGAATAGCATTTTTCATTTGTTAACTAAATTACTTGATTTACAAAAGATTTTTGTCATGGGATGACAGGTTTTTCTCTTTTCCTACGCTGTCGCATCCAGAAATTCATTTAAAAGGCAGACTTTAACAGTATTTTCTGTCAATTTCACGTGTTTCTGAACAAAAGAGAATTTCAAAATGTGTCAGAAATTAGTTCCAGTGGATTTGAGAATGGACTTAAAAGTTATTAATCCATATCTGCCAACCTTCCAGTTTTTAAATGTCAAACACACTTTATACCACAATTTTTTCTGAAGAAATTAAATCAAATAAGTACAAGATGAAGAGAGGGGGGGGGGGGAGGGAATGATATATTATTAAATAATACAAAAGCCATATCGTTAAACAATTTTATTAAATTTTTGGTGTCATGTATGGTATATGTTTTTTTATTCTAAAAAAATTGTAAGGTTGGCAGCTGTCTTAATTCTCAATACCTCAGCAATAATATGAATAAATAAAAAGAAAAAACTTATTTTATTTAATTTTCTAAGATTTTCTGTAAATTTAGAAACTATTTTGTAAACAACATTTGTATTTTCAGTCTATGCAAATAACTAAATCAAAATTCACAAGGGGTTTTTTTAAGGATAACCAATTTATATATAATATATATATATTTTTTTTATTAGTTATTTATTTTTTTTTATTATTACTACAACTGTGGAATGAAAATGGAAAAGAAATATAACAAACAATAATTTTGACTTGGAAATTCAAAAAAATATTTTCATTTTGATACAATATAAAATTATATGAAATAGATACTTCATCATCATCATCATCATCATCAACCGTTTTCAATCCACTGCTGGATGTAGGTCTCCCCCAGATTTTTCTAATGTTTTCTGTCTAGTGCTTTAGTCATCCAATTTACACCGGCTACTTTTCTGATTTCATCCCTCCATCTTACTTGAGGTCGTCTTCTTGGCCGTTTTACATCTCTGGGATACCACTGTAGGGTGTTTGTGCTCCATCTATTGTCTTGTCTTCTTGCAATGTGCCCAGCCCATTTCCATTTTAGCCGTTTAATTCTTTCAATGATGTCAAAAACTTTCGTCTGACTTCTTATCCAGGTTATTCTTTTTCTGTCTCTTCTAGTTATACCTAGCATAAATCTTCTCATACTTCTCTGTGTTGTTTGTAATCTTTGTACCATCCGTTTTGTTAGCGTCCATGTTTCTGCTCCATAAGTTAGCACAGGCAAAACACATTGGTTAAATACCTTTCTTTTCAAACAAAGGGGCATGCTACTCTTCAGAATAATATTGTTCTTCCCAAAAGCACTCCATCCATTTCTTATTCTTCTATTGATTTCATTCATGATACTATTATCTGATGATATTTCCTGCCCAATGTACACATAACTTTGCACTTCTTTAATTTCAGTGTTGTTGTAGACGATTTTCCTTTTTGATGCAAATGAATTGAACATCACCTAAGTCTTTTCCAAGTTTATTTTTAATCCCACATTAATGCTAGCTTCTGCCAACTCTTTTAGCATATTTTCCAATTCTTCAGGGCTGTTACTGAAAATTAAAATGTCGTCAGCGAATCGGAGATGACTTAAATATTCCCCATTTATTCTAATCCTTTTGTTTTCCCAATCCAGCTTCTTGAAAATATTTTCTAAGACAGCCGTAAAAAGCTTAGGCGAAATAGTGTCTCCTTGTCTTACCCCTCTTCCAAGCTTGATCTTTGCTTTTCCTTTGTCCAAGCGGATGGTTGCTGTTGCTTTCTTGTAAATCTTCTTTATAATATTGATGTAAGGTTTGTCTATACCAATGTCCTCCAGAGATTCTACTGCTGCTGATGTGTAGACCGAATCAAATGCTGTTTCATAATCAATAAAGGCAAGGCAAAGAGGTAAATTATATTCCTTATGTTTTTCTATGAGTTCCCTTACCGTTTGGATATGATCCATTGTGCTGAATCCACTTCGGAATCCTGCTTGTTCTCTAGGTTGAGCTGAGTCCAGAGCTGATTCAAAGTCTTGCCGTTAAAACTTTGGTGAAAATTTTATAAATCACTGATAGTAAGCTGATCGGACGGTAGTTTTTAATGTTTTCCTTCTCTCCTTTCTTGTAAAGTAGCACCATCACAGCGTTACTCCAATCTTCTGGTACATCTGACTTCTTGAGACATTTGGAAAACAGTAAGGATAGCATTTTTGCAAATTCTTCTCCTGCTTCTTTGATAAGGTCGAGTGTAATTCCATCTTCTCCGGGGCATTTACCTTTTTTCATAAATTTAATGGCTTGTAAAACTTCGTCTGTCATCACTGGGATTATGGCTTCGGTTAAGTTTTCTCGTGGATCATATAGGTTGATTTCCCTTTGATCTTCACATTTATACAAATCTTTATAGAATTTTTCGACAATGTGTACTATTTCTTTATTGATTTTAATGATTGTTCCATATACTATATATACAAAAAAATGTAAAAATCATGAACATTTTTATAATTTTTTTATGTTTTAAGAATCTACCTTGGTAACATTATGACATTTGCAAGCTAATGTTATGTCAAAGAAGCTTTCTTTACAGAATGTAACTGCAACAAAAATGTAAAATGTTCAAAACTGTCACATTAGACATAGACCTTAGATATTCCATGCGAAATAGATCACTTTAAAATATCGAAATTCAAACATTGAATTTGTAAAGGATGCGACTGATTTAATATTAGCTTCTGAATGTCGTCATGCGACTAGAATAGACTTTGCTAATTTGGACAGCATTTGCAATACAAACATAATTGAAATAAAGGCTACTTAATTTACTTTTACTTTTTAAGTATGTTTTTTTTTTGTGATAAATTTATATACTATAAATTACATTTCTTTTACCTCCATAGAGCAAAAATTCGTGATCGATACGACTGTGTGACAGATTGACTAATTATATGATTTTTTTTCTTACAACCGAAATTAATGAGTCCACAGGTTATTATTTATTACATTCCTCCTGTTTCCAACAAACCTCACATCATAACCAAATTTTTAAATTTTTAAATTCCGGTCCCCAGGTCAGAGGCGTCGCGAGGGGGAACCCCCCGCCCCCCTAAAGATGAGACGGGCTCAGCCCGAGCCCCCTATTTTTATTCTAGTCTTAGGGCTTGGGCTCGTTCTTTCTTAAATCGGAAATCTTTATTTATCTATGTATAGAAAAGATTGAAAGAACTTTTTTCCCCCGCTTAAAATTACTTTTCAAGTAGGGATGGGCATTATTTAACGTATTAGGATAAAAAACCCTGTTACTATGCTGGAACCTAATATTGAATTATTATGTTACCGAAAAGTCCCTGTTAATTAAATAACATATGGTTTTAAATGACAGCGTCTTTATTTATTTGCCTTAATCAAGAATTCAATTTCGTGCCTTTAAAATGGAACAATATTAACAAAAAACATACTCGATCGTTTCTTTTCAGACGTGCACCCCCAGTTTGGCCCATCTTCACCCTCTAGTTATGGGCAACTCTGTTAGGTGTGTTGTGTTAAAAATTTATTTTGTATTTCACCAAACCCTATGCATGAATAGTAATGACTTGCAGCACTAATTAAACGCTTTTTCGGCTTGGTGCCTGGTGCTGGGTCATCAGCACCATCACATACTCTCACCGATTCTGATGGCACAAATTAGAGCATAAACGAAACACTGGCACAAATAGTAAATCAGGAAAACATCTGAAAATTTCTTAGAAAAAAGCTCATGCTTGACATGTTTTGTACTCATGAATTGTAGATATTGTCGTCATTTAGCATTTTCATAACAAAAAGTCAAATTTGACTTATAAAACCCATGAAAGTTTTGTCTAATCTTTGATCTGAGCAATTTCTTTTCAACTAAAAATATATTTTCGTGCTTTTTTTTTTGGGGGGGGGGGCTTGCTTCTAATTTTCAACGAATGATTTTTGTTGAATTTTGCAATATATTTCATTTATATTATGTAAAGGAAAAAAGCATTGATTCCTCCCCCCACCCCATTAAAAAAATGCGGCGAAACAGGAGTTCAGATTCATTAAATTTATAAAAAGTACCTTTTTGCAATATTTAAATAAAATACATTTATTTATAATTTTATCTCTTAAATATTTTAATTCCCGATTTTGAATAGGAAATCTATTTCCAAAAATAACAAAACATTGTTTAGCTACTAAAACTTCAATTGATTTCAACTGAGAGCAGCTGAAACTAACCGCAGATTCCTTAATTCATTCTGAATCACGCCATCAGTAAATGAAGTTCTTGACATATAAAAAGTGCTTTTATCGCTTAATAAGCTTTTGAATAAAGAAAGATATAGAACATCTTTGCAGTTATTTATCTGTTAAAATTTTCTGCGGTCAATATATCATTTGCTTATCTCGAAACATTTGGTACAAGAGTCTTTTGAATTAAAAAATACGCTGCAGGATAAATTTATCTAAATCGGTAATTTTTTCGGAGTGAAATGACATTTGACTAAGAGTTTTTATTTACTCTTCATGTGTTTGTAAAGAATGGAGCGTTTTGTGTTGGCGGTTTATTTGAATATTTAAAAGGTTTTTACTATGTACTCATGGAGTTTGTTTTTTTAGAGGATAGGGTGGGGGCGAGGGGGATTCCGGGACTATAAATTTTGGTTTTTTTAATTATTTTTGTTTTGTCATTTTTTTAATTTGCTGGAAAAAAAGAAAGAAAATAGCCTCCTATAATTTGTGAAAAAATTTAATTTTAGTACAGTTGTAATTAATTTGAAAAACATACTTGTACAAACGAAATTTGTTTGGATGAATTGCATTTGATTAAAAGTATATAAATAATATTTTTGTGTTCTTGTGAAATTAGCTTTGAATATGTGTTGATAGTAAGGCTGCTATGAAGTCGGGAATCAAATTTCTATTTTTTAATACTTTCCAACGTAGTTGAAAAGTGCTTATGAATTCAGATTGTCTGTCCGTCTGTCTGTCCTTTCTTTAACTCGTGTAAATATTAGGCCGACTGCCATGAAATGGATATATCTTATTTGGGTTTAGTATGGCATGTTCAGTATTGTAAAGGAAGTGTGTATAGCATATTTGGTTCATTTACAGGGCCACTCAAAAGAATTCTGTTACATTACGGTACATGGAGGAAAATCGCTTGCTGTGTATTTTAATGATATTACAGTATTTAAAACATATTGAAATTGATATAAATCACTGAGGTGTACTATAAGGTTCTTACTATAGAATAGGGTGTGCATAGAACTTATCGTTTATTTACAGGAACACACAAAAGTATTTGGATATCGAAGAAAATGAACAATAATTGAACTTTTGAAGCCATGAACGATAGTTGCTAGGAAGAGAGTTTTCAATTGTGGTATGCGTTTTTAAATTTAGCTATTTTTTAAATATTACTTGGTGTGTATCAATTCCAGATCATATACAAGGTCGAACAACAGTTCTCAACAACATTCCTTTATTGGTTGAAATTGCTGAGTGGAAATTTTAAAATGTATTATGCGTTTAACTGAACTAACTATTTGCATACTATGTAGTATACATACATATCTGAAGATCTTATACAGGGCTGAAAAAAAACCCATATATTTTAATGACTCTTCATGGTAATGGCAGAAATCGTGTTTTCAAATACATTATGTGTTTTCCAAATTTTTCATTAAAACGTCATCTTCCACCTTTGTCAATTGTGGTGTTTTGTTATGGTATTCTGAATGTGTTGAAAAGTGCTTCATAATCTATGCTGTATGCATGATTCTTTTTTTTTGGGGGGGGGGGGGGGGGGTTAGAAATCGTGTTGTTAAAACTGTGTTAATTATTATACAGGGTATCTCCAATAACTAATTTCTAAACCGTTAGTTTTAAAGGTATATTTGTTCTGCATCGATTGCTTGCAATTGCAATTTGTTCTACATCACATAAAAATCGATTTACATTACAATAATTACTTTTCAAATAGATGAGAAATTACAAATGTTATACAATGCCTCTGTCCTATAAGTTTTATTTAGAAAACTTTTTTCCATGTTCTAACAAGTAAAACAGCAAAAATGTATTCTTTTATGGTCAAAACTTACTGAGTTATGATACTTAGAATTTTATGAATTTTCAATGTTTTAATCACCATAAATGGAAAAACACGTTTTTAGTGTCAGAAATCGCTAAAAATGCATGAAATTCAAAGTATCATGACTAGGTAAGTTTTTGTCTTGCAAAAATTACGTTTTTAATCACAAACTAATTTTGATTCATCTCAATAGAAAACAGCATTTATAATTATGTCAAAAAATTATTCCAAACAGTTTGTTTAAAAGCCTTCTTATTAAAACATCCGTTGATCGGATACGCACGATTAGTTATATGTTATAAAAATAACAGGTTGTTGGAACCTGTTACCTGTACAAGTGTGGAACGATGTAACCTGTTAACCAAAAGTAACTATATTTCCCATCTCTATTTTCAAGTCTTTTCAATGTTATTTTGATCAAAATGAAGGGGGAACAAAAATCGTGTTAGTTATTTTAGTATTTGATTGCTGTTTCAAAAGAAAATTTGTGATATTTTCAGATCTATGTCTACGGCATTTCCGACGACGATCAATTAATATGGCGCCAATCCAAATAAGCACAAACAATGAATTTGTTTTCAGTAGTACTTTAGGTACTTCTTAGTTATCCCGTCGACCAAATTACTGTCGCCAAATTGTAAGATTAAGTGCCAATAATGGTTGCCATTAATTAATTAATTGTAAGATTAAATGGCAATAATGGACAATAAAACCATTAATGCGACGTTTTATTTGTATTTTTATTAATGTTTTACTAATTTATTTGTTCTTTCGTTATTTAAAATAAAAATATGTCAATGTGCATAATTTGGCGAGTGATTTGGCGATTTATATAATTTGGCGAAATTGGTCGACGGGATAACTAAGAAGTACCGTATTTTCGTTTATGACGGAAGATATTTTTTAATCCGATCGTTAATTTATTTTTTATTTAGTTATCTAACGCGAAGAGAACATTTTCTTCGATTTTTAGCAGACCAGAATTAGCTTGAGGTTTGCAAATTATTTATTTCTGCTTATGCTGAGAACTCTGTAGTAGATTTACGAGGTCATTTTTCTTCGTAAGTAAAATTGAAAGCCATCAGTCAGTGTTTCCTCTTTTAATATAAAAGCATCGGACCTTTAAGATAACGGTGTCAATCTCGTAATTTACGTTGATTTTCCGGTTCACGTCAATCAGGGAAGACTGTTATGAGAAAGGAATCGATTATAGTTTAGGACAGGCACGGCGAACCTTTTTCCGTACGCGTGCCAAAAATCGACAAACAGTAGCTTTTAACAATCTAACGTGCCAAACTTTTACATAAAAATTTTTTGCAGCATACGATGTTTATAGAAAACATTTGTTATAAAATTAATTGCTTTAATGCAGAAATAATTAATAGTTAAAAAATATTATATATCAAAAGGCGATTTCTCTATATATTGCCATTAAATTAACGAAATTTCAATTCCTAAATATGATTAATTTATATGGTACGTATTACTGTAAGGGGAGAAAAAACTGATTTTTATTTTAGATATTTTTTACTTAGTAATAATGCAATATCTCGATCATAATTATCCAAGTTGCATTAAACAATGTATTAATAATGTATTGAGGTGATTAATGCTGTTGAACGTTCATCGGAGAATGTGTTATGCCTGGTTCATGTTTTGTTACTTTTATAAACATACGTAGCTAAATTGGATTCATTTGAAATTTTATTACAGTGACTGTCTAACGAAATTCATTTGAAAGATACAGCTACAGCTTTTAAAATCGTATAAAAAGGCAAATACCGATAGTATCACAGGAAAAGAAAATTCTTTTGATGCGTCAATTCATGCAAAAATAATTGCAAAATCTATGATAGTTTATCCGTATGGAACAAACTTTTATTAATAAAGCGGAAATAAAAATCTAGGGAAAATAAAGCTATGCGATAAAAATGAATTTGTCTTTATAATGATTATCAAATTTAATTTTTTTCGTGTGCCATAGAAATTGTCTTACGTGCCAACTCTGGCACGCGTGCCATAGGTCAGTGTTGATTTCAGGGGGTGGCTCGGGGGGGAATGTCCCCCCCCGGGATTCAAAAATGTCCCCCCCGGAGGAAATTTTTGACTTTCTCCTTATTTTTCCTAGTAGTGATATTTTCCTTCGAATCCTCCCGAAAAACCTGTTAAGATGGAATCGTAAGATACCGTTAAAAAATTCTGTCTTAACTTGCATACTATTAAGTTAACTTGCTGCATAATACTTGCATAGCATTTTTGTCGTCAATTACAAGGAAATGTTCCTTCTAAGGTATTATTCCGTTACAGATAGGTTCAGTTTTTACGACATATAACAGCTTTGTATAAGTAAGTCTTACAAGCTATTCGAAAAATCGTACAAATTAAAAAAAATTACGAAATTAATGTTTATTCTGTTTATTAATATTTAACCTTTCAGCTAACTTTTTGCACAATAGGTGCTTGTCATATTTTTGTGTACAATAGCAGTTATAAGATTTTAAAGAAGAAGAAGAAGAAACAAATTGCTTAATTATTAATTAGCATACCGCTAATACTTGCATAATATTTATTTAAAGCATACCGGTAGTAAAACTTAAATTTTAATTTTGGTGCCATATACGAGATTAAACTGTAAGAAACTGTTGTTAAATACTAATTCCAATTTTTTTTTTTTTTTTTGTAAAATTATAAAATAACTGGTATAAATTTATTTCATTAACATTTTCGAAAAAATTAAATGCGGTAAAGTCTGGGAAACAGAACCTGTCTATAGCGGAATGCGGAATCCTCTCTTAAACAACAACAACAACAAAAAAATACGGTTCCAGCAAAAATAGTGCACTGCGTGATACTTTCTAAGACGGAAATGTGTCTGTAACGGAATTTTTCTTCCACCCCTTTCAATTTTATATCTGCGGTTTAATATACTACAATTGCTTTCATTGGGACCGTAAAAGTTTTCTGGTTAGGAGAAGATTCCATTATTGACAGGTGTGATGTCAAATCACATATTTTTGGCTTACTTACTCTAATTGCATCAATTACTAAATTATTTAGATATTTTTAATTAGACTCTCAATTTCTCTAAAATGTATTTAAATTATACCATAAAATGTATTTTTTCGCTTAATATCCATTATTCAATCTTAACAATAAACATAATAATTCATTGAATGTATCATATCACGCTAATAATTTATCTAAATAAGCTTTTCCTATCCAGTGAAATATTTATTCATTATATTTTTGAGGTTATAATATGAATTTCATGTATCATAAATAAAACTTTTTCTGTTACAAAGTACTAGCCCATAAAATAAATATTATTACTTCCTTATTGTGAAATTCTAAATTTGTGCGTTTCTTAATTAAAATATGATATATTGTTATTATTCCGTTCACTCATAAAATATCTTGAAAGTTAATCCTTTCAGTAATAATCCATTTGTTTATCCCGTATTACACAAATAACTGCTTTATCTAATTGTAATTTTCTCTTCGAAAAACCAAATTCCTTTATCGAATGATAAATTGATTATGCTGTCAAAAACATTATTATAATAGATTTTGAGCGGGTATGGACAACTGAATTAAAGGCACAGAAATGTTTTCATACTTAATAGTTTTAAAATGATTTAGTTACTGAAAATGTCTAAATATTTCTATGCAAACTTTATAAATTACATCCGGTATTTACTTGTTCGCTAACATAAAATATTTTATTTTTCTTATTTTATTGTAGAATGCTAGGGAAATTTCATTTTCAAAGACTACCAATAAGCAATTAGGTAACGCTAGTTCTAGACGACACTGTGTCTGGTTAATCTATTGCGCTTTTCTGTCTTGATTGTTACAGATAAAAATTACAGCTTAAATTGAATATTAGATAGGAATTATTTTTGATATTGAATTATGTCAAAACAGTCGAAATTATTTTCTTATATCCAAATTAAAAAAAGAAGACGTAGTGAAGAACCTTTAGTACAGTCATCTGTTGAAAATCAAAACAATAATTCTCAACTAACTTTGAATGAAAGTGAAACTTGCAATGCGATAGTTCCACCCTCGATACCTTCGTGTAGTACTGTTAGTGGACAACCTCAACCGGAAGATAAAAATGTTGGACGCAAGTTCAAATATCAAAAACAGTGGGAAGATAAATATGAATGGCTGTATTTTGATCGAACTCGTGGTGGTGCATTTTGCAAGCTGTGTGAAAAGCATTTAAAAAATGACGTAGAGGTATTCCAAAAAACAAGTGGAGTATTCATATCAGTGCCCTTCACAAATTTTAGGAAAGCAACTGGCAGTACAGGAAAACTTGAAAAACACTCAAAATCAGACAAACATTGCAAATCTGTTTTTATGGAAAATGAAAGATTACAGAGTTTAAATGCTCCTATACACACACAAATAATCCAATACAGCGAAGACGAAAGGGATAAAAATAGACAAGCTTTATCTTCATTAATTAGGAGTGTGTATTTTTTAGCTAAAGAGGAGATACCCCATACTACAAAATATGAACCCTTAGTTCAAAGAATTTTAATGAGAGAAAATGAAACTCTTCGTGACTGGGTTAAAAGTCTCAAAGTGAAAGATCGACTTACATAAGTAAATCAACTGCTTCTGAAATATTAAGCTCAATAGGCACAATCTTAGACAAAGCAGATGACAAAATACTTAATGGTAAGTATTATTCTATAATGGGAGATGAGTCGACGAACATAAACAATCAAAGTGAATTATCACTAATGGTGCGGCACGTCGTCCATGATCCAGTTTGCGAAGTAAGAGAAAGATTTTTGTGCATAATATACTTAGAAAGAACTGATGCTGAATCAATATTTTTAGCTATAGATGATGCTTTAAAAAAAAGAAATATGTCATATGATAAATTGGTTTAATGTTCTTTTGATGGTGAAGCGAACTTTAGTGGTAGTATAACTGATGTTCGTGCTCGTATTTCAGAAGCTAAACAATGCGAAGTGCCTTACATTCATTGCAGATCCCATATTCTATCATTAGCTGTCACTAATTCAAGAAACAAGACTATAATGATTAAACGATTTTTTCACACAGTTAAAGATATTTATAAACTTTTTCATAGTTCTCCTAAGAGAGGAAAAATTTTGCACGAAATACAGAAAGCTTTAGAAGAACCCGTTCAAATCATACCTGAGGCAACGGATATACGCTGGCTTAGCAATTACCGTACTGTTCATGCTGTATTTTTATCCTTTAAATCGATTATGATTGCATGCGAACACATACACAAGGATGGTGCTGATTTAGCAAGTTTAGCTGGTGGTATTCTCTTGGAAATGATTAATATTAGTTTTATAATCAGTTTAGACGTTATGGATGAAACACTTAATGCTGTATCGAATTTAAGCAAAATTCTTCAAAAGAAAACTCTTAGCATTTCATTTCTTCCTCAACTTGTTTCTGGGACAGTTGATCACTTGCAAGAAATTGCCAACTTTTGTGATACTGACAATGATAATAACGAATTGCACATTAAAATTAAAGGTCTCGAGAGTGATGCATCAGAAATTAAGAGCATAAATTTTAATGACACGAAAAAAAATTACTTAAAAAGTGCAAAAACTTTTATAGAAAAAATGATTCATCAAGTTAAAGAAAGATTTAATGATAAAGCACTGCGCTTAATAGGACTATGTGCATTTTTCCGAAGCTTTGGAGAATTTGTAAAAATAAATGAAAAGCAGTGTAAGGAGCTGTGCCATCTTTTTGGAATTCAGGAAGAGGATGCAGCAGTGGCAGATCTCCGTTCTTTTAAGTACGTTGCACACAGTAATTTAGATGATACCAGTACAGATGTCGCTTCTTTCATTTTAAAAGCTGATATTGGATACGAAGTTTTGAAAAAAATTGCCGAGTGTGTATTGTGTGTACCAATTTCAACAGCGAGTGTAGAAAGGTCATTTAGTACAATGAATAGAATTATGACAAAACTCAGAAATCGCATGGGGCAGGATACTTTACAATTGTGTATTAAAGTATCTATCGAAGGTGATGAGGAGCCAACAGATGAATTCATCGATGCAGTGATCACACATTATGCATCTTCGAAACCAAGACGCATTCGCTTAGTTTAAAGGTGAGCAATTACAAATTTAATACTGAACTTATGCAATTTATCAAAAACAGTGCTTTATAAGAAGTAAGGATTAGTTTTATACACAAGGTAGATTTGATGGTTTTACATATAGAATATTATGATTACTATTTAGTACATACACATTATATGGTATTATTTATTTAAATTGCTATTAATATTTTATAAAATTAAAGTATTTAAAAAAAGAGTGAAATCTCTATTTCTTTAGTGGACATGAATGTTACGGAAGATTTGTTTTCATTAATATTAAGAAGTTATACTTAAACATAGACGCAGATAGAAGTATACAAATGGGGTTTCAATTTTAAATTTTGAAATGTTACATAACTTTTATCTTTCATAAGTTTGAAAATTGCGGACGTTACAAAATAATTAAAAAATTGAGAGAAAAAAAATATAAATTTCATCTACAGTAAAAGGTTTTAACATAGTAGGGCTTTGCCCAACTATATTCACCCCCCACGAAAAAAGGGAGAAAAATCTCCCTATTCCATTTAATACTGTCCGCGTCTGTGTCTGAAAGCATTATTATTAAATAATAAGTAAATATCAAATAATAAAAATTTGTTATTGTATTATTTGTAAACTCTGTTTGTTATTCTTGTAACGAAGTTTATTATTTAATTGTGATTTATTGCCATTTTTCGGTGCTGTTTCATGAATAACTGTATATTAATAGAAATATTTCAGAGGTAAATTGTAGCAATGTTGATTCAAAACTTTTATGAAATGGGATATTCAAATCCTGTATGGCAAGTTAAACTGTAGGATATAATGAGATTAAATAAAAAACAAATGACCATAACTTATATAAGTTATATTTAGGAGTGAAGTGACAGTAACCTAAGAATGCCACACTTATTTTTTATCTTTTCAATAATGGTTTGGGCACAATAAAGTACAAGAGTATCTTAAATTAAATAGAATTTTTAAAAGTTTTTAAATTTTCAATTTGAAATTAAAAAATAGAAACTTATATATAGCATAATCTATGGAAACAGAAGATTTTCAAAATTCCTACTGGAGGGATACTTGTTAAGACAGAAACTTTTTCTGATCCTCGGAGATTCCGCTTTAGCAGGTTTTGGTATATTAATGAAATCAGAGAAAATTTCATGTTGGAATACTAGTGTCCCCCCCAGGGATCAAAAATTCCCCCCCGGAGGTAAAGGTCTGGATTCAACACTGCCATAGGTTCGCCAACCCTGGTTTAGGATGTGCGTCTTTTATAGGAAATTGAAAAACTTTGCAGCAATTCTTCAGCATGCAAACAGTAATTTCTGAAAACTTCATACCTTTCTTCATTAAACACATTTTTTTAACGTGGTCATCAAATTTGCGCGTTAAAGGGAAAAAAACATGAAAATTCTTTTAAGTACAAAGTATATATTTATTTGATACCGAACTGTTCTTTTGATAAGATTGAATTTAAATTTCCATTTAACAGTTATTTCTATGTAAGAAGTTTTTAAAAATGAGATATCACTTTCGAAACAATTTTTAAATATCATGCAATTTTATATATATATATTTGGTATAGGGCTCGGGCTCTGACGACAAAAAATCTTTCGGGCCCGGGCGGGCTCGGATTTAAAATTGTCGGGTTCGGGCGGGATCCAAAAAACGAGCCCGAACTCATCTCTACCCCCTCCAATGTAAACTTTGAAATTTGAGCTTAGAGGTGGGAAATTCTATATTTTTGAAATACTTTTTCTTTCTTTCTTTTAATAATAGTAAAAAAAATATAAAAATTTTATTGTTGTTCTAACTGGCTTTCTGAGTTCTGTAACAGTAAACAAGTTAAATTATCAGAAGAAGTACAAAAAGCAGCCAGGCTCAATTTGTCATTGTGTTTCTCGGTGCTACGAAAATATCATACATCTACCAGACCTGAATTTCCTTATTGTTGTACATCAATAGTGTCTCTAATCTATTCCCTTTATTTCTTTCAAATCTTTTGTTCCTTTCTCAAAATAACATGACAGTATTTTCATATGAAGTGTGATTATGACTCATACATAATAGAAGACAAAAAATTTGCAAACCTTAAACTACTGTTTTTCTCTAAATATATGCAATTTTTCTAGGTTTAAATCTTACATTTACTATTGTTTGAAATCGCTTCCTTAACTATTCATTTAGCAATTGGAAATCTTATTTTCGTGCTCAATGATTCCAAGATAACAAAATAGAAATAAATCTAGTTTTGATTTTATTTATTTAAATGAAAGAGGTGTACTTAAACTTTCATTAAACACACCAATAATTATAATTTTTATGTTTTTAGTTTCAGTATTTTTCTTTGGAAAGGATTTTTTACATATAAGTATCATTATCATAAACACACATTACACATAGCATTTCAGTTGGAAAATAAAGTAATATGTTTCAAGTTGTGAAATTTTTGAATTATAAGTTGATAAATTTTTTTATTCTCCACACCCCCCCCCACCCCCACCCCGTCGAAAAATTGTTCGTATCTACGCCCCTGAGCCTAGTGTACCTAGTTGAAAATCACGAATACCCTCAAAACTTTCTCAGTTTTAAATACTGAATATCCCCAACCTTATTTTCAGAAAGATTTGATAGACATAGAATAAGACGAATATTAGTATTCGGAAAAGAGTAGTAGATATTTAACCCTCCGTCTACCAGACGGGTCCATTGGACCCGACTGGACCCGACGAAAAATATTCATTCAAACCAGAAATTTCTTTAAAATAAACTAAGTATATAAACCAGACAAAAATAAGGTAAATAAATAAGTTAAATAGTTTTAAATAAAAATTCTGGTGTAGAATGTTTTATTAAAACTTGAATAAAATTCCCGGTAGATCTAGGGTTAAATTAAAAAAAAAAAAATCTCTGCTAAATTTGTCAACATTGTTTAATTGATCATTTAAGTATTATAAATTACTTTTATCTCAATAAATTTTCTCTTTCATGGTCAATTTACTTTTATTTGTGCAATTTAAATTCCGGAAAAACTTTTAGTAATGTGAGTAAGACTTGATGATGTAAGCTTAAATATGTATGATTTATACGAGCGGGGAAATATGCATTATCACATCAATAACGATGCACTCAGTTCCTTTTATTAAATAAACAAATTTATCACGAATAATAAAATATGCGAAAGCATGAGATCCAGATAAGACATTTATTACTTTTTTTTTTTTTTTTTTTTTTTTTTTTTTTTGCAGCGTTTGTTTACATGTTGATACCAAAAGTTTGAAATCGAGTGGGATAGTTCTGTGGTTTGACAGATTTATGAACATTAGTGATCTACTGAAAGCTAAATTATGTACGCTTCATTTATTCCCTGGCGAAATACGCTTCATTTATTCCCTGGCGAAATACTTTGGTTTGACAGATTTATGAACATTAGTGATCTACTGAAAGCTAAATTATGTACGCTTCATTTATTCCCTGGCGAAATACTTTGGTTTGACAGATTTATGAACATTAGTGATCTACTGAAAGCTAAATTATGTACGCTTCATTTATTCCCTGGCGAAATACTTTGGTTTGACAGATTTATGAACATTAGTGATCTACTGAAAGCTAAATTATGTACGCTTCATTTATTCCCTGGCGAAATACTTTGGTTTGACAGATTTATGAACATTAGTGATCTACTGAAAGCTAAATTATGTACGCTTCATTTATTCCCTGGCGAAATACTTATAAATTTTGGAACTACATATTTTTGCCAGAAAGATTAATCAAACTGGCAACCCTGCATTTGAAAAACATGCCGGTATCGTTGAGTCTCGTATCGGATGTTTTTGAGTCTACCTTTTTCGAGATGTTATTTACATGGCTTTCAAGAGAAAAATATGGAATTATTTAGTGGCTGGTTTGTTTATTTAAAATATTATTTAAATATCTCAAAGCGGTTAGTGTGGTTGTTTCAGACGTTGTTTATGTAGCTCAAAAAGAAAAAAAAATATATTCAGGACTTCCTTTCGAAAAATCGATTGATCCCAAAACCGACCAAAAAGAGATAAAGTACTAGAGAATTTTTCTAGAGGGGGGAAGGGGGCATCCATTCGATAATTTCCAAACCATAATAGCACACTATGTCCGAAATTAAAGTCATAAATATAAAATCTGTGAAAACTGATGAATTATTTACTGTATTGCCACGAAGTTTGGCACAGAGGTATATTACAATGGGAGAAAGGAATATAGTAGCACTAGAAAACAGGAATTCTGCTTTTTCAGAATTTAGTGTCGCCCCCGATGAAAATATATATATATATATATGTATATAAATATAGATAGTACAAAACATATTTCAGTTTTACGACTTAAAACACACGTTTTTATTTTATATAAAATGACGTCATCCGCCTCCGCTGAAGAATTCTTCATTTACGATGCAGTGTTAAACAACATCTACAGTAAAATACGTATAGGACGTCACTATCGTGGAATAATACAGAAATCCAAAAAAACAGACGCCGTCATTAAAACTCGACAAAAAAAAATCGGCTATCTCATGATTCATATGCTTTCATTTGTTTGTAATATTAATATACATACTTAAAATGAAATTTGGTTTATAATATGTTTAAAGAAAATGATTCACTTATATTTTTTCAAAATAGCACGTATTTTAATTAAATTTTTTAAAATTTGTTATGGAAAAATGGCAACAAAAAGATATAATTATTATTTTCCAACTATTTTTCCTGTACTTTCTACAGAAAAGGAGTACTTGAGTTGCCAAATTTAAACAAATGGCTCTAAAAACTACAAAAAAAAAAAAATAATATTTCAAAAATAAATGGAGATGCAGTTTTGAAACAAATTGCGTTTAAAAATAGTTTTTTCCCCCAATACGATGATATAAAAATTGAATATGTGCGATGCTTAGAAGTTTAAAAAATTGCAGTAGAGTATTTAAACGTACAATGAATGATACATCTGCTTTTATTTACGGGTGGCTTATACAACGGAATGTTATTTTTTTTAGAGACGACATTTTAATAGCTGGGAGAAAGAAATAGCATAGCGGGAGCTAATTATGTATACAGCAGTTGGTTTGACTATTCAAGAAAGTAAATTAGTTAGTAAAGACAGTAATTTTGAAGACCGCAATGCGTCTATTTACAACATTATTACATAGTTCAAAAAAAAAAAAAAAAAAAAAAAACTATTTTAATTGTTTGTGAAGAGAATACGGCAGCCTCAGCGACGTCACGTGATGCGCCGTGACTAAATGCGTGACGTCAGGGCTTATGCAAGAGTTCCGAACGAGAAAAAGTTTATTCTAAGTGTAGATAATAAACGTGCGTCTAACTCAAAAAAAAAAAAAAAAAAATCCTTACATTACAG
>CAWVRF010000272.1:0-61000 GCA_963932465.1 Maratus speciosus | reverse complement strand
ATGTATTTTTGGAATGTTGGCAAATGCAGACTTTGGATAAATATACTTTTAGTCTAATTAACATACGCATGTAAAATCGGCCTCAATCTTAGCGATTTTTACAAAACCAGCGGAAAAGACTGAACTAAGCTCGGTTAAGATTAGGTTTGCGTTCAACTCGATATAACAAAAAATTCTCGCTGTATTATTGCTATAAAGCATTTCATTTCATAAGAGTATGGCTTATAGAAACAATCAATATTCAATGTATGCGCATATTTGTAAAATTTATATTAGTTATTTAACAACGAAAGATCATCATTGCAAACTGCATGTTTAGTTAGACTCTGATTGATTGAATTATGTATCTCGGCCCGTGCTGGGAAATTCTAGGAAATTCCTTCATATTCTGAAAGCGATTTTTTTTTGCCAAACCCTCCAAATCTCGTCAATGTAGCCAGTAGTTCATAATTAGTATTTCATAAAACAATGTAATTAAGGAAATAAATTCAGCATTGTAATGTGGATAAAAAGTATTAAAGAACTATCAAGAAAGAAAAGACATGCCGGAAGTTTAGATTACGAAACAATACCCAACTCATCCAGAATAATTTAAATAAAAATTGTTGTTTACTAAGGTAACCCCCCTCCCACTACCACCACCACCAAAATAGAGATTTAAGAAACCTATCATGACTAACGTTTAAGAAACTTAAACAATTATGAAACCCAATTATTTTGTGTGAACGTGTAAATATTTTCCACTCCTTATCTTACATAAAGTATATTTTTGCGCGCCTACTAAATTCATATAAAATTTATTATATTTGTAATATATAACTTTATTAAAACAGAAGACAATTCATTTTCCACGTATATAATAATGTAACGGGCTGTTTTGAGTGCGTCTGTAAACGAACTATAAGTGCTACATATACCATATTCTACAGTATGAATTCCCGCAGTACACATCAATCATATATTTCAATTTGAATACATTTGAAAATGAGTAACACTATTTAAATACACTGCAAACGATTTCCGCCTATGGACCAGACTGTAATGGGATCGTTTTGAACGTCCCTGTAAAGGAACTTTGAAGGCTACTGACTTCAATCCCAAAACAGCATATGACATGATAAATATTAAGAACGTATATAAAATATATGGCAATACGAGCATATTTTTCGTGATCAGACGAACAGACACGCGAACAGATATACACACCGAACATACGAACACATTTCAACTACATTTGAAAGTGTTAAAAAATGAGAAAAATAAAAGAAATTATATAATGATTATTTAGGACATATATCTTTATCTAAGAATAAAAATAGTATGACATAACATTTTTCTCTTAAACAATTAAAAGTTAGTTTACATTAATAAACTTCTAATCAAACAAAGTTATTTTAGTAAAATTTCTCTGTCCTTAGAAATACACCTCGAAAAGAGAAACCAAGGGACTCTAAAGAATGTGCCTGGTTACCTTTTATTTTACGTTGACTGATATAAACGTCTGTCTGAAGGAATAAAACGCCCTTGCAGCATTCTTTTTCGCCTGTCTGATTATTTCGAAGTTCTTATGACAAGATAATTGGTCATTGAGCATCATACTTTATCATACTACTTTATTGGACGAGTTAATTGGAAATGTTATTTTTTTTTTTAAGGTAATATTTTTTGGAAAAAAAAAGGCTAAATATTTTTGTATAAAGTATTTCATTTTTCTTTAACAAAGAAATATTTTACTTATTTTTTATAAAGCTTATGTGTTTATAAATGACAGGATAAAAAGGTGATAGCGAAAAAGTATGAATTTTTTTACATGTTTTATTAGGTAAGTATATTAGAATAAAGGGAATGTTCAAATAATGTCTGTTATATGTAAAAAAAAATTTAATATTGTACAAAGTCTCATTTTACATAGAAGACATTGACATTGAAATAGTGAAATGTATTTTGCAAATTTTTACAGAATAGTTGCAGAATGTAAATTTCGCAGCATGGAGACAAAGATTATGATAAAATTATTCAAGATATACACTGCTAAAAAAAAAAAAAAAAAAAAAAAAAAAACTAATGTTTTTTAATCTATGAAAATGCAACATGACCACATACAAAGGTTTGCAATAACTTATTTGGAAATATCCACGATTACAAAAAAAACCCGTTATATTAAAACATATTTAATTATTATGAAATCTATGCTTTACCGAAATAGCATGTGCTATTATAAGTTTTGTTAAGTAATCTACGATTTTTTTCATCTAAATAGGAGGGACACATCATCCTAAGCTTTGTTATTTTCGTTTTATCTCAGTCAGAAGATAAGTGAAAATCTTATGACAAGGTATTACAATCTATCCCACGGGCGATAAACAGAAAATGAAGTATGTATTCTTATGTTCACAAATATGTTTTATTGGAATTTTTATGACATTCTAGAAGAGAAAGTTGATTACTAAGTTTAAGAAATAGATTTAGATTTGCACGAAAAGTATGGTTAACAGTAGGTAATATGGTATAATTTAAAAATTTTTTGGGCTCACCATTTATCATTTTTACTACACAATTTCTGGTTTTAATTTATTTAAAAAATACGAAGGATGGCATTTGTGATTTTGCACACGATCTAATGATTAATTTAAATATAAAAATCATTAATTATGCCCTTCATTAGTTAATAGAAATAAATTTACTAATGGGAGTCATCTGGTCGATTACAAACGTGTAGTTTCATGACTTTTTATTTATGTTTTAATTTTTTTCAGATTTACAAAATAATGTAAACTATTCAAAATTTATTATTTACTCGCGTAATATATTCATATTCCTATAACCATACATATATTGTATATCTTAGGCTCTATCTACAGAAAAAAAGTTTATTTTTCTTTGTTTTTATTAACGAAAGAAAATTACGAATAAACGTACACCAAATTTTATTAGCTTATATGAAAATTATTCTAGTGCTAGAATAATATATTTTTAGTGTGTTATAAATATCATATTCAAAACCACATTTTAATGCCAAAAATAAAATTTACATTATTTAAATGGCAAAAAAATGTATCTAACTTGTAGGTTTATTAATTTCACACATACCTGTGAGGAATTAATTGCTTGATTACAAATGATATGCATATATAGTGCACGCACGTAATAAAAATCTAGTTTATGAAAAACGCATATAAAATTTAAAATCTTTTATAAGGAATATAAAAATTCACCTTTAAATGTCTCAAAAAAATGTCGTCACTTTTTTTTATTAACTGACGTCATTCAACGTCTACATGTTCCTAGAATAACTCTTTATCGATCAAAAAATTAAGTGATGTAATTTCTATCACAAGCTTGTACAGTACACAGGGTTATCAGAAAATAACATGCCAAATTTTAAAGGGTGACCTAAAAGGGAAACCTAAACCAGATTTTATTTTTGTCATAGAATTCGTGTCCGGAAATGGCTTGTTTGAGCACTTGTGACGAATTAAAATGTGAAAAGCACAATGAAAGATAGTATAGAATAGATGGCGCTTGTATACCTCATTTCCTGACACACATTCTGTGGAAAATTTTATTATTTTGATCCCCTCTACCATCCTTTACAATTTAGCCACTTACTTTCCTATAACACTAAAAGTGGCTGCCACAAGCGATTTTTGATTTCATCAACGTTGATCACAGCTCTCGAAACTTTAACAGAATTTACGTTTACATTTCTGCACTCATTTCTTCTCAGCCACTCTTCGATATCATATCTGTTACTAAACCATGCATGATAATGTCTATAGTATAGTTGTGCAGCAAGTTCACGTCTTTCAACGCAAATCAATTCATTCTCTCAACGATGATGTTTATTCGTGGTCGCAGTTGATGGCCTCCCAGTGCATGATTTGTCTTCAGCGAATGTTTTCTGTCCTCTTTTAACTTATGTGCATGTAGCTTTAGTGAAATTAAGTCATTTCACAATAGACTTCGATGGATATAAGGCAGCTTGCATTCTTCATTCGTTAAAACTTAATTATAACCAGTTGGAATCCATTTGACACCTGCATCGAAAGAGAAGTTATATTACAGAGAAAGTGTTATTCTAGAAACAGTTAGAATTTTAACTATACATGTCAGTTTACACAATGCTTATGTCATATTTTGTGTTACACTTGGTGCATCGCTAATAATAAAAGTTCTAGATTGTTAAATTCAAAATCTGCAATTTTTTAAAAGTTTTCCATTGTACTACTGTTTTTAACATATGTAGCAATAAAATGAACCTGTCTAATTTTGAAATATACAATTTAAAACGATTAAGTTCATACTATTTTAAATGTTATTGCGTATACAGGGTTCGAACGCTTATGGGCGACTTTCAAGAAACTTTTACCAGAATTTTTGTAAAATAATAATTGCCTTATTGAATGTAAAAAAAAAAAAAAAAAAAAAAAAAAAAATCTGTCTTTAGATATTTTGACGAGTACTGTTACTAAAATACATAAAATTCCCTGAATCCCTTAATGCGCACGAACATTGGCATATGCTAGTTAAATATTAACCCGTACTGAAACGAAATTAAACAACTAAGTAAGAGAAACTCAGATGTCGCACTCGAATTTACAAATCAATAATTCTACAAATTTTAATCATCAAAATGAGCGGACGAGTCCATCCTTTGCGTTTTTCTTCTTTTATAAGGTAAATACAAAGACATACGATACAATCTATGTTTCAATGATTGTTTATGAAAATCATTAGGATATTTATATATGCAAAAGGAAGTTGAAGAATATGGAGTTTTTATGAGATTCTAAATAAGAAAAAAAGCTTATTAAGTTAATAAAAGTAGGAATTCACGTATTATAATTTCTTGATTTTTAAATTAAAAACGTTTAAAAATAAAACACTTTGGTATTATACTACCGTTTTTAGCACATTGCATGTTGACAACCGGTAAAAATAGTGTTGAAACATTTAAAGTCACATTATTTTAATTTATATTTCACAAAGTATTAGAGCAACAATTAAACTACATTATAAACAATATTGAAAGTATAAACAAATTCGGATGCGTTATATAAATTTTTGTAAAGTAATTCGATGTACTCCATATCGAAATGGAGGGGTACTAGATTATCCTAAATTCTGTTATCTTCATTTTTTACTCATACAGTAGATAATACCCCATCTCTTGACAGATGTTTACAATATATGTCCCACGGCAGATTAGTCGAAAATTTTAAAATGCAATTGGGTTTTCACGGATATACTGTACTGGAATTTTGATGGCATTCCAGGCAAAGCTGATTATTAATTTAAAGGCATTTCTATTTGTATGAGAAAGTAGCGGGTATAATACAGTACTCATTCACAAATTATAATTTCTAGAACTTTAATATTTCCTTTTAATATTATACATAAAACAGATAAGCTTCGTTTCCGCAACCGTCTTAAGTTATCGTATGCAGCATACGACTTTATTATTTTTGTAATATGTATTTTGAAGCATTTAAATTGTTAGTGATTTAATTAAGATTTTATATAGTCTTATATTAAGTATTAAACATGGTTAAAAAAAACACTGAAAATATTGAGAAATGAAGATTCGTTATAAAAAGTGTAGTGAAATAATTCGATGTATTCGCACATCGGAATGGGAGGAATAGATCAAAGGAAATGTTTTTTGTGTATTGGACATTTTATGGCATTCTAGATCAGATTACTGATAAATAAAGAAAAAAGCAGAGAGATAAAAATATTACCAATAGTCATACCACTGCACAAATATAATTTTAATTAATATAATTTATGGATCTTAAGATTTATACAGGAATAAAAAACTGTTTCACTTTATTAAATTAAGATCAATATCGTAATATGTTATGCTTTGCTTTAATATAACAGTTTATAATATCGTGTTTCTAGTAAACAACATGTCGAATCTTGAAATAAATATTTAAAAGTAAATACATATCATTTTAATGCAATTTTATGTATGTTTAGATAAATAATAACGTATATTAGAAACACGTTGTTAAGATTAGCATGTTAAAATGCGTCATATGAAATTTTGCAACGTATTTTTTTAATTTTCTTTGATAAATTAATAGGCTGGATTATAATTTCTGTATTTTATATATTTTATTTGTGGGAAGATAAGAAATAAGTTACATATACACCACAAAAGATAAATGCAAAAATGAAATGTGTAACAGAGCCTTGACAGACAATTGTTTGAGGATTTTATGTCATTTGAAATCGAAACTATCATGTTCAGGATATAGAATGAGATTTCCAAAGGCCAGTAGGACTAATCACTGTCCTTAAAACATTAATTAAATTTATAACTTTTCTGTTAATGCTTACTTAAAAATTATGAAAAAAATATTTTGGTATTAAATTGAACTTATTTATGTTTGAAATAAATAACATTCATGGATTTAAATCTGTTAAATGATAAAGCATTTATAAAAAAAAAAAAAAAAAAAAAAAAAAAAAAAAATTGATAAAGCATCATTGACGATGTATTTTTTTCTAAGACAGTAAGTTATTTTATTTATTACAACACTTATTTCAGTAATTACTTCATTATAAACAATTACTTTTGATAGGTCTGTGGTCAATTTCGAATTCACATTGATTTGCTGTAGGTAGTCCTTATACTGAATGGAAATGTTCGATTTTTTTTACTATTAAAATAAAATTATTTCATTCAAAAACAAACATAAATGTAACAAGAAAAAATCTGATAGAAAACCTCATAAATTCCTCTCACAATAAGATATTCACATCTCGTTGATGTTTAACATATTCCTTCTTCATTTCTTTGTAGTGTTTCTTTTACAAAGTATTCTTATTTACCAAGGTGTAAAAGAAGAAAATGATGCAGCGCAAAAAATCTTTTGACGGAAAAACTTTTGAGGCAGATTGTGGGAGACATTTCAAAAAAGCGAATAATTTACTTTGTAATATGTATCTTATGAAGATACTACAGGGTGACAAGAAATAACTTGGACACACATGATACATTATAACTTTAATTCTAATGCAAATATTACGACCAAACCTCAAAATAAATATGAACACATTATTTTGTCTAATATATTTACAAATTTTCAAAGTGGCTACCTTTACCCTTAATTCAGAGCTTTAAACGTGTCACAAAATTTTCGGCTATGGGTCGCAACTCACTTACAGATATTTTATCCCATTCCTTGCATAAGGATTTCTTTAGGGATGCCAAAGTTTTATGAGGTTTAGCACACACCCTTGTCTCCAAGATGGACCAAACAGAATAATTCATTTTGTTCAAGTCTGGGGAATACGGTAGCCATTCTCGAGCTCCAATGAAGTCAGGAAAATGTGTTTTGCACCAATCTTGTGTGCCTTTAGCTCTGTGTGCAGGTACGGAATCCTGTTGGAAAGTCCATCTTTTGTTCCAAAGAGCTTTTGTGACCTAGGTAAGACAACGTCTGCCAAACTGAGTTTGCGAGATGTTTGTTGATTAATCTTTATCCCTGATCAACAAAAACAAGTGGTGTTTTCCCACTAGCACATATCCCACCCCAAACCATTACAGATTCGGGTCGTTGACGCCGTTCAACATTGCAAGAAGGCCCAGGAGCTTCTGCTGGCCAAACTCTATCATTATGGCTATTGTGAGCTTGTTCAATCGAAAAGAGTTTCACATCTGTGAAGACAAATGTTTGCCATCGATCACATGCGGCCCGCTTTAACAGTTCTTTACATCTTTGAGGTCTTGTGCGTTTGTTCTCTACTGTTAGCTTTTGAGTTTTTTTCATTTTGTAAGGGTGAAGACCAAGCTCTACTCTTGCCATCAAACGTGCGGTTTCTCTGTTGATCTTCATCTCACTAGCAACCTTTCACATTGAAATCCTGGGATTTCGTTGATCTCGTTTTTTGATAGCTGGCCGGTTTCTTGATGTGTTAACTGTGCGCTTGCTTCCTCTTCCTGGTCTGTCACCATCATGTCAGGGTTCTTTAAACTTTTGACTGTGTATGAAAACCGTCTGCTTAGGCTCTTTCAATCGTTGAGCAATTTCAGGTTGTTTTATTCCTTGCATATGTAATTCAAAAATGGCAGATCTTTTGTTAACCATAATGGTTGTCACAAGTTACTTACTTTCACCTGTACAGTAGCTTTCTAGAATCAATACCTTATGACAATAACTTTGTAACTTTAGTGGTAGAGACAAATTTTTGGTTTGAAACTTCGTCCAAGTTATTTCTTGTCACCCTGTACAATCCTATTTATTTGTTTATTTTCTTATTTCGAGAACTGCAGTTAAACAATTTGTTTTTCGAAAATATTTTGAACATGATTTTTTTTTAATTAGATTACAAATTCTATATTTATTCTTGACTAGCTGACCCGACCGTCGTTTCCCGGCAGGAGATAATATTATTGAATTAACATTAAATCTGTTTCATTTTATATTTTTATTTCGATTTTCTCTGAAATATGTGCCCGATGACTGTGTAAAAAATCTAAAATTCTTCTATATATAAAACAAGTTTTGATTTGGAAATGGACCAATGAAAATCTGAGTAGATATTCCCGGCAGATCGGCATCCAATTTTAATGTTTAATCATGGCCTTTCTTCGTTAATATTAAAAAGACTGTTGCATACAAAAATATGAAAATCGGTAGTATTATAGAGAAATGTTTGATAAACACGCTGATGCAGAAAGGTTTCAAATCGAAGAATTATTTTAAGAGATATTTAATGCCAAAATTGGACAAAATCGTTCCATTAAAAAAGTTTTATAGGAGCAAAGACTGTACATAGGAATTTAATCATTTTTAGATCACTTTATGCGTCAGAATTTTCCGGTGTGCAGACTGCTTTTAGTATTTTAATTTGACTCATTTTTTGAAGATTTATTTCTATTTTAAATTCAAATTTTCAGCATTTCCAGATATATTTTTTACAAAATTTAGAAAATTGTATTAATTTAAACTGTTGCCAACTGTATAAACAGCGCAACCAATAATGCTTGCTTTAAATTAAAAATTTATTTTACACGTGACTATTATAAACAGAAAATACAAAAAGCAGGAACTCATTGAAAATTACGTCATAAAAACTATACTTACACGTGGATTTTAAAAGAGAAAGAATATTGTTAAATAATAAATTCATTAACATGCGTTAGAAGTCTTAAATAGGAGAATCTATGTCCATTTATATCACATTACACTTATTACGTAAAATGAACAAAAAATAATATTGCACAACAGTTGAAATTAAAAAATTGCCCGAAACTTTTATTTGATATTTTAAGATGATCGTAATATTTCATTTATAACAAAAGTATTTTTACGTGAATATTAAAAAGTGGAAGAAAAGTTTGGTGAAAATTACGTCAGATTCAAATTATAATTCAGTCTTCCGAAATCTTTTTAAATTTGATCAAATTAGCGTTATGTTAGAGTCTGCGGTGTCTGAACGGGGGTTGACGAGCGCAGCTCGTAGGGGGCAGAGCCCCCTAGTAAAATATAAAAAAAACTTTTTTGGCGGTAAAAAAGCTCGAAATAACTGCAACAGGAAACAGGGGAGGGGATATGTTTCCAACCAACGCGTAATTTTTGTACTAAAATATTGCTATCTAACTGTAAAAATCAGTCATTTACGCGTTACTATATATATATATATATATATATATATTTACATCAAAATCCTGAGTGAAACTGTTTTATTTACAAACTGATTATTGCACACTTAAATATGATTATATCTGAACAAAATTGATACTCGAACAGTAGCAAAAAGTTATTATTGAAATTTCAGAGCTATTGGATAAAGTTAAGAGCTGATTAGTATATGAGCTATAATAATATTAATGATATAAGCTATTACATAAAATTAATGTGAACAAGACAAACAACATCAGTTGGAATCAAGCAACGTATGCCTTGAATAATTTTAATCAGTTTTCTGAGCGCGGCAGTTCGTTCAGCGATGCGGCAAGTAACTAACTCCACATGATACCAAATAACTTTTCCAAAAAAAAAAAAAAAAAAAAAAAAAAAGATAGAAGACTACTACAAAATAAACTGATATTCGAGATTCGTTTAAGATGCCTTCTCCGAGTAGGACCTACGTTTTCATTTACAGTCATGTACATATGATATACTTTACGTTATTAACTGTTTTTTTTTCCATTCTATTCAAGCAGTTTAAGAAATGAAAAACATGCTTTACTGTTATTTTTTTATTTAATTGAATCTTGTACACGTTTCCCCCGACATTCATCTTGTTATCCGGAAAATTTTGTAATTCGGCCTGTTTGAAGTCCCGAACGTGCCGGATCAGAAGACGTTTACTGTAAAAGACTTTTCAGATTATTTAATTCTCAAATAAAGCAATATTTGATAATCTATTTAAAAAAAAATATGTCAACTCAAAATATATATATATATATATTTCTGTTTGACTTGTTATTATTTTCTTTTGAACGTTTTACGTATGCTGTTATCATTAGAGGAAAACAGAAGAAGCTTTGGAATATGTATGAAGAAGATATAGATATTTATAAGTACTGACAAAAGAGACAAGTTTTTTTAATGGCAAAATCAAATCCGCGAGTCACTAATATCACATATAAATGCACTTTAATGCAAAAAACATTATACTTATTTTACAACTATTGCTACAATACAACAACTTCCCATTTTAACGATGTTTTCTATGATTTTTTTAAACGAGCGTAGGCTGTATTTGCCTGCAGAAAATATCCCATAGAAACGATATTTTGATTAAAGGTACGGTCCACAACATAATACCATTGTAGTTTAAGGCACACATCGGGAGAAAGCACAAATGCGGTTTGCAATGGCGGATTTTGAGAAAATTAATAACTATATTAATCTGCAATTAAATATATGTAATTTCTTTTTTACGTTTGTTACAATTTTCGAAAAAAAAATCAACAAAAGAGAATTCCATTTGTTTATTCTATATACTTATCCATTTAGTAAAAAAGGGCCAGGAAATGTTACTATCGTTATTAGAATCGTTAAAGTTATTTTTAAAGAGAACTAAATTGTCATTTCTTTTTTATTGATAAAACATACTTTATAATAATATTTTCTTAAATGTATGTTCGTGAATGTTTTCAAAACTTTGTCATATTTTTCTGACTAAATGAGTATTTGTTTTCTGTGTATACACAGGGATCATGTAATTGTTCTTTTTCATTTTAATTTGTTCAACAAGGATTTCAATTCAAATTTTTTTACTGCATTTCCTTTCAAGCATTATAGAAAATCTTAAACCCGTGATTCATTTCCCTTAAATTTTATCGATATTCATAATTTTTAGTACACGAAGATATTTCAAAACGGATTTGCTGTCAAAAGAACCCTTTCTAAAAAGACTCCGAAATTTTCTAGTTAAGAATCCAAATTCTCTAAAAGCATAAAATATTGTAAAATGTTCATAGATTCACGATTCAAAATAGCATAAATTTTATAACTGTACTTTTGCGATAAACGATTGGGTTTCCCTCAATAGAATGGAAACATTTTATTCAGGTCGTTAATAATTAATATGTAAGTATGAACATTTGCGAATAAAGAATTCAAACGCCTGATTGAAATTTGAGTGAGTTTTATATTTGTTGCGATGGTACATGTATTCAAATGAAGATCACGAATTTCATAAGACTGTCTTGCTTTTAAAATTGTTAATCTAAATGAATTTGTTTAAACCCTTTTAAGATTGAATTCTTTTTATTAGGTACTTTTTTAAACATAAAAAAAAACTTTATACGTACTATATATTTTATATTTACTATAAGGCAGCATTAATGATCTATTTACAGCTCTTACAGTAGAACATTCAAACGTTTATTTGTATTACATAAGCATTGTCTTCTAAAGTGCAGATGCAGATCAGCATTTTTTTTTTCATTTTGACATTGTTACTGATAATCATAAAGGGTTGTTTCATTTACATATCGTGTTTATCAATGTCCATTGCAGGAGAAATTTTAAACTATTTCAATATTTATTTTCCATTTATCCTTAAACATAGCTATAATGAATTACGGGTTTTTTGTTCAAAAGCCAGAAATATTAGATAATGTTCTTAGATTCATTATTCCATAGAAGCATAATTTGTATAACAGTAGTTTTTCAGAAACTAATTGGATTTTCCCTGGAATGTATCCAAAAATCTTATGGGTTATAAATATTATCTGGCTCAAATACTTAATTGTACCCTTCGGCTTATATAACAGCAAAAAATACTACAAATAATATCGTTATAGGACTATAAATGCGAATGTGTGTCCGAAAGTTTGACTGAAGTCACCATTAAAACGGATGAATTAATGCCTTTGCAAATTGCCAGTCGGCATTGGCTAACTAACGGTTAAAGAATGTTGAAAATAACTATTCACATAAAACGCGAATAAGCATCAGTCATTACCCCATAAAGCTGTAAAAATTTAATATAAATTGATAAAAATGCGTTACATTTCTATTAAAATAAAGTTTTAAAATGTAGTACACCATTAATATAGTAAGTAATTCGCAGGTTAAATAAAAATTTGATGTAATATGAATTTTTTACTAAGAGGGCTTTTATTTAAAGAAAGTAAACTGAACTCAATAATAAAATACACGCATAAAATAAACAATCCTTCAACTACAGAACAAGTAACATTATACGCTTTAGATAAATGTAAAGAGTTTTCCACTAAAGAGATAACAAAAAAATGATCTTATATTAAGTTTGTTTGTGAAACATGTGTATTTTAGAATTTAGAATGTTTGTACAGAATACCTTCTCCTTAAAAAAAAAAAAAAAAAAAAAAAAAAAAAAAAAACCACCGGTTGTTTAAAATGTTTATATCTAAATAATTCTCACATCATATATGATATTAAAAATAATTGTGATAAAAGTCTTGATACTTAAATGTTATAAATAATTAATTTTAACTTTTGAACTATTATAAAATTCAATCGGATACAGATTCACAATACACGCAGATACAAGTCAAATTGTTTTAATAAAATAACCATCTCTAAGTATTAAAAATATTTTAGTCAAAATTGGAAATTCATATTATTTAATAATCACCACTATTTTTTTATTGCATTTTCTTCAGCAAACAGCTATCGACTTACTTTTTACGATAAGAACTATTGCAATTACTTTTCGAAGCAGCAAAAACAATCTTTGTAAAAACAATTAACAATGCTTTTACAAAAGGAGCTGACTTCTTCGAGAGCTTATTTCGCGTACTCCACAAGACAAAACATGGATCGGCCAAAACAGATATTTCATCATATGACACTTATATTTCCTTTCATAAAATAATCAGTTAAAATATCGGTACTTTTATGTCAGCTAGTGGCAAATCTCGGTGAGGGCACCTTCGATTCTCGCTTTTATTTTTACACATATACAAAAGTAAAATAATGCTTTTATGTTGAAATATTTATTATTATTATTATTATTATTATTATTACTATTATTGCTAATATCACTTATAGTATTTTAAAAGAAATGTCCTTAAGACAAGTGCTTAAAATGGATCTATTATATATTTTTTAAGTGAAGTATTCGTATTTTAATTCAAGCGAGTGAAATAAAATGACTTTGATGTGAAAAATGTTTGACGATTTTTCACTGCTTTCGAGTAACGTAAAAATACCGAATTATGTTCTTATACGTCAGTGTCGCAACATTCTATTACATCTAAAATTATCTACTCTAAGTTTCATATACACACATTATATGTAACTGTACCTAAATATAATATTTTTTTAAATTTCACTATACCACCTACAAATGCACAATTGAAATTAAAGTGATTTGCTGACAAAAAGTGAATTGCTGACAAAAAACATGTCTTACATTTTAAATCACTATGGGCATTTTGTTTTCAAAGAATAGAATGTTTTTTAACTGTAAGCATGCAGCTGTAAACGCTTTCCTAATTGTGAACTTTTGGATGAAGTCAAATACAAATAAATTTTCAATTATGACAGAATGAATGTATAGAAATAGAAATGTACAGATGTGTGTGTGTGTGTTTGTGCATCCTTACTCAATATTAAAATTCTCCAATTAATTTTACCTGCAAAATTTACTTAGAGCATCCTAACCTGACAAGACTAAGATAAAAAAAATTAATGTAAATATATTTAAAAAAACCAAATTTCTTTTGAAAAAACTAACTCATAATAATTTATTTTAGCTTCCTAGAATAAATAAACAGATAAAAGAAAACTACTTTAAAAGCTTCATTAGCCCCAGAAAGGAATCCTTAAAAATGCTTAACAAATATTTAATGTCTTCTGCTGAAATTATTATGCTACCGAGAGCTTTTATATTGAAGTTTTAATGAGCGTAATCTATAGCGGTCCTTTTTAAAAATGTGTTTACATCGTTATTCAAAGTTTGAAGCCATTTAAGAGATTTAACTAATTACCCAGTCACTCTTAGATATCCATAAACATTTCACATCAAACGTTGGTGAAAACATTCGGGAAGTTTCAATGGGTTTAGGAATAATATTTCCTTAACATTTTAAAAATTAAACAGTGTTTATATCAGGTTAGTAGCATTCAGATGCATTTATAACTTTAGATGAAATAAAAGTTTATGTGTATAGAAATTGAAATCTACCATTTTGTGTGTATCGCAAGCTGCTTAGTAAAATAAAAAATAAAATGTTCATAGATAAATCCTTGATAAGTAATTTAAATTAGGGCTCATATATTATAGTAAAAATTAAAATTATTTTCAATTTTTTCAGTATTTCAGCTAGAAACAATAAAAATCAGTCATTTTTGATAAACAGAATTTTATAAGACTTGTAAATGCTGTGATTACCCTTCCCCCTTCTACATTTCGGTTTTTTGGAAAGCAATATTCGATTAAATCGATCTCTTTACTTATTTCCCTGTATACGATCATCCCTGACTGATTTTAAACTGATTTAATCCTTTTTCCAATAGTATGAGAAAAACTTGTAATGAAATTTGTCCTATTCTTTTGCGCAATAACTTTCACCATTACATTCGCAGTGGTGAAGACAAGCTTATACATTGCGAAAACCGATTTGTAGATTTATACTTTACTGAAGGCAAAAAAATTGTTTTTATAAGTATTTATTGAGGTATATAACACATTTTTCTTTTTAACTTTGAACTTTTTATCCAATACAATTTGTTATTGCGAAACATTTGTATTTACAGGTAAAATATTTACATTTTAGAGTGAAGAATTTTAAGAAATGAATAAACAATTATCAAGAAATAAAAAAGAATAAAATAAATTTTGCTTTTAGCAATAAATAAAGGTACTAAAAGTACTGCAATATCTTTACTTAAATATTTGAAAAATTAAATAATAATATTTTTATTAGCAAACGTATGGCAGGTTTTAAATTAATAGTAAATAGAAAATAATTTACCAAATACAGAATCTGTTCTAGTATTAAATAATAGTTATAAGAATTAAAGATGCAGAAATATATTATTATAAGATTTAAGATGCATTTGATAACAATGGAAATTATGAAAACTATGAAAAGTTTCTCTATTTCCGATAATTCATAACATTTATATCTATACTAATAAGACAAATTCTCGCTCTGTTTGTGTGTCTTTTTGTGTGCGATGGCTAGCAAAATCTACCGCACATAGAAGCCTGAAAATTTAGGTGAGGTTAGTCCAAGACAGGTCCTAATACACCTGATGCTCAGATTTTTAATTTTTTAAGGCCCCTTTACGTTTTTATGCACTAAATTGTTAATAACTTGCCTCTTTTTTATCTAATCTTCTTCGTTTTGGGGACCTTTCTCCATTTAGTTATTCTCGCTTTTCTACTCTCCAAATAAGTCTCTGGCACCTTAGGGCCCGATACACGGCCCCTTGAAGTTTTTGTGCAAATTAAAGGTTTTAAATTGCTTACTTTTAATCCGATCATCATTTTTAAGATCCTTTTTCCATTTAGTTAGTCTTGCATTTATACATTCCAATTTAGATCCTGGGGCCCCTAGGGTGCCGTAGGACTCTGTCCACGGTCCCTTGAACTTTTTGTGCGCCAAGAATTTTTCACCCCTGATTTTTTCATCGTCTCAGTACATACTTTTAAAGTTGAGTCTCGGATTCTTCTTCCTGAATCAACACCCTTATATTTTTATTGGGACCCTAGGGCCTTTTCAGAAACATTTACCCAATTTTTGTGCATTTCTTTAAAATATTATTCTAACGAATAATTCATATCCTATGTTTAATTTTGACTAATTAAAGATCTAACACGCTAAGTACTAAGATCATTTTAACGCGTTTTTATGATAGGGCCCTGTTTTTAACTATCACTGGGCCCCTTTTGGGCCCCCTACTATAGCACCCTTAAAAATTATCGATTCACTATAATTTTCTTACAATTTCTTAGGCCTTCTATCTACTACATGAACGACAAAAACATTTCTAAGCCTTCAGCTACCACCAATTTTGAATATTAATCGCCTTCTTGGGGCCCTCGGTGCAGCTTCATTAAAAATGATACGAATTGCTTTCAATTTTCCTTTAATTTTGATTACTTGAAGATCTAAAACGCTAAGTGCTAAAATATTTTAACATATTTTCATGTTAGGGCCCTGCTCTCAGCTATGAGTTGGACCCTTTTGGCCCCCCTATTATAGCACCCTTAAAAATGGTCCGATTCACTAGCTTTTTTTTTCTAATAACTTCTTAGGTTCTCCCGCAACTACATAAACGACAAAAAAAATCAGTTACCACTAATTTTGAATATTAATCGCCTTCAAGGAGGGGCGGGGTAGTTGCAGCTTCTTTAAAAATTATCGCAATTGCTTGCAATTTTCTTTAACATATTTCTAGCTTCCTCTGACTACTTTAAAAACTACTAAAATAGATCTTTATACGCAACTGCATGCTAAGCCCTCTTTGGGCCTTTTGTTATAGGTCCCTTAAAAACTGTCCGATTCACTAGCTGTTTTTTAGCAACTTCTTAAGCCCTCCTGCTACTACATGAATGACAAAAAAATTTCCCAGACTTCAGCTACCACCAATTTTGAATATTAATCTCCTTCTTGGAGCCTTTGTTGCAACCTCTTTGAAAACTATCTGATTCAATTAAAATTTTCTTTAACATAGTTTCAACGTCCTCCAGCTACTTTAAAACTACTAAAAAATTTTCTTATACCCAACTACATTCCAGTTACGACCCTGGCCCCCAGGGACCGGTCTTTCTTTATACCTCAGCTACCACTTCTTTAGAACATTAATCTCCTTTTTCAGCATCAACTTACGTTTATAAACTACAGCGTAAATAAAAAATCAAATTATTTTAAAGGTAAGTTTAGATAATCGATTTCATTCGTTTATTAAATATCGTGTTAATGTTAAAAGTAATTCGTGAAATTTAAAAGGGGAGAGGGCATCTTCCACCGCTTGGGGGCGCATTCTTTCCACGGATTCTAAGGACTCAATTTCAACGGGATTCGTTTTATTCAACTTAGGCAAGAATTCGACTACTTTCTGTATTATGAAATTTCACCTTAGACTTCAGTTACCAACATTTTCTAACATTAATCATGCATTCTTTTTTTGGATCCTATGGGCCTGAGTACTACGAGGTTTGGCTCACTCAATTTGGTTTTCGACTGTGTCCGGCACGTGCGGAGCACTTCCGGTGCATGTTACCTTAGGTAGCAGGGACCCAGGTTACATGTCCCTTCGGAAAGAAGTTTGTTGGGAACACTCTTAGACTCTGCGGAATGTAATGGGGGCCTCCGAAATTATGTTCATTTAAAATAATTTCAAACGATATAAAATCATACATACTTGAGTTTTGTTTAAGGTTATTATTTACGGACAACGGGCAACGCCGGGCGAGTCTGCTTGTGTATAATAAAATTTTCACAAGTATATTCTTTTGACATAATTATGTTCAAGAAAAACAAAGTCAAAATTACAAACAGTCTGGCTGCAGTTAGATATGCATAAAAGAATATTTTTTTTTTTAATATATGATATTCATATTTTGTTGTCTAGAGGATTACCACATTTATATATTACTACGCATTTTAAAACAAGGTAGTCAAAATATTTCTATATAAAAATGAAATATTTTCCAAAATTCAATATAACTTGATTTCTACCTAATATTCCAATACATCGCAATACACTTTGAAAATAATCCTATAAACTTGGTATGAACATTGACGCTATTCAAAAGTAATGCTTATTCTGCCAGAAGTAAGCAAAAAAAAATTTAAAATAAAATAAAATAAAATAAATAAAACATCCAAAAAAACTGATCTTAAAAAAGTTTGTATGCACTTATGCGAAGAATTTAAAACTTAAAAAAATTATTTTTCTTTATTTAGGTTATATATAATTTATGTAAAAGAATTAAAGTAATCTTATTAACTTTCATTTATTTTCTTTTACAACTGCTGAAATAAATCATTCATTACATGATTCCATGTTCCATTTTGTCAGAATTTATGATCGTAAATGCAGTGGGAGATTTTAAAGTTGATTTCATATCTATAAAATCTTTAATATAATAGATGTTATCGTTTTTCGAGTTCTGAATTCAAATGCACTGTAAGCAAAAAATATTGAAAATTGCTATCAGATTTGCGGTTCAATGGAAACAAGAATTTTATTGCAGTTTGTTTTCCAATAATCAATAATATTATTTGAGACTCAGCCGAAATTTCTCACTCTTATTGAAAATGTAGAGTTTTGTGGGAAGAAACATTTGTCAATAAAGAAATGAAACAACTAAATTGTACGCTTCATATTTATTGTGTAAATACGTACAGTGTGAGTTTTTTGAAATTCATAAGCATCGAGAATGTTTTTTTTTTTATGACAAAATTTCGTTTATTCCACAGCATGTACAATGTAAATAATAATTTGATTTAATAAACTGTAACTAATAACTAATAAAGAAAACAAAAGAAATCAAGTCATTTAATTTTTCGAAAAAGTCATTAAAACACATAAGAGCATTTTAATTTTTGAAATTTTTCTTTTACATATTCTTGAAAAATTTTTTTTGTTTGTTTGTTTGTATCTATATTCAAAGTAACTTATCCTTCAAATTATTTTAAATACGGTGACTCAAGATGTGACCCAACTGTCATAAAAATGATAACTAAAACATTCTAAAGCGTACTCTAAAGAAAAAAGTCAAGAAACTTAGAATTGCATGCATGATGTAGTCGGAATGCATCTATAATTGAAAGAAATGACTGGAGAAGTGTTTACTTACAACGAAATTGCAATTGGAAAATTCGTGTGGGCTAGACTCACAGGACAGAAAGGACTAAACTTTGAAACGGAAATTTGTAAATTCCCACCTGACTGCGCATGATTCATTGCAGCTTTAAAACTCGCAGTCAATTATTAACACGTTAAGCGCCACATCAGTCACCTGTGACTGACAATGAACTCTCCGTTTAGAACGCGTCATTCACCGATGACTGATGGGGTAAAATATGATATAAAACTAAATATATATATATATATTGTTTTATGTAATTACTGAAAATTAATTTTAAATTTACTAACCTTTTCTTTATTACAGGATTATACTTTCTTAAAAATACTTAAAACATTGTAAATTCTTCAGCTTCAGTGTCAGTCACCGTGGCGCTCAACGTGTTAATGAACTGGAATTTTAGTGAACATGACAACGTCAATAGAGACGTTAAGAAGAAAAATTAACATCCCGGATATAGGTATACGAGAGCGAAGTTAAAATCTTCTGCATTATTTAGAATTTTTACAGTGGATTTGACGATGAAACTGACTCGATTACATTAAGAATTTTAGAAGATATTTAGATAAATATAGATTCCGATTCAGGCATATTAGAGAGAAGAACAAAACAATGGAAATCGATAGAATCTTCGAGTAAAACGGTACATTTTGAATTCACTTCCATCTGCCAATATAACAGTATTAACAGTGCGAATCCGCACTTCATGTATGGGAGGCTTTTTTGATTAAAAGTCTTTAGAAATAACGCCTCAATCAATTATCCGACTTGTGAATAAGAGTTTCTTAAAAGTGGCTATAATATGTGCAAAAAAAAAAAAAAATGTCATAGTACAGCAAATGAAAAGGAATTTCAACTGTCACAATAACATACAAAAAGTAAAAGAAGAAAAAAAGAGAGAGGAGAAATGTGCGAACAGCCGACTTCAAACAGAGGGACGTGACGGCTGTGGGAAGTTTAGGAATGAAACGTACGTCTCATTGAATTCTTCAATATTTTGCATAAATTCCCTACAGATGCGAATGGCTTTATCTGTTTTATTTTTTATTAGTTGTCCTGGCTGATATTAAAACTATTTATCTAGTCCTTTAATATTTAGATCGTATCAAGTTTAATCATACAAAAAAAATGTAAAAGAGTGACCACTTTTTTTACAAACTTTAAGGACTGCGTGCGATTGGAACACATTATTAAAATTCACTGCTTTTTCACATTGCCTATTACTTCTAAATTTCGTAACATTATGAGGATGGATTTTTTTCTTTTCTTTTTTTTTCCTTTTTTTTCCTTTTTTTTTTTTTTTTTTTTTTTTTTTTTTTTTGTTTCCAACCGAGTTACAGTATTATCAACCCAACAATGATTTAAAATGTTCAGTTTAAAGGACGCTTAAATAATATCGCGAATACCTGTCAGGAATGCAGTGCAAACGAGGCAAATGTTTCTTAATCCATGAGAATATAATTTAACCAAAAACGAAAATATACGATAACCGCTTCTGAGTTAATCAAGATTTCAAAAAACGTTTTTTATCTTTAGAAATGTAAGAAATTAATATACATTTGATATAAAAAAATATTTATAAAAAGAAAGTTCTTTTGCTGCCACGGTTTTTTAGAAACATTTCCGAGTAGTTTTTTTTTTAAATCGTATGAATGAGTTTTGTATCCTGGAATATAGATTTTTCACATGCTATCACTTCTCAAGTAAACATTTTCATGTTCAACAAACATGTTTTACTGAGACGCAAAGTTAAATAATAGTATTAACATAACAATAAAATAACAATAAAATTAATAAATACGAATTCAGCAAATTTTGTATGGTTTAAATAAGGAGTTTTTCTTTCAGTAAAATTACTATCATTTTGCTACTCTATGAGTAAATTTACGCACTTTTAAATGTTTACTTGAGAGTTGATAACGTCCTAAAAATCGAATTCCAGTTTAAGAAAACCGATTAATACATTATTTCTAATTAGTAATTTTTTCGAATATCAGTGGCAACACATAAGAAACTTTCTTTTTGTAAACGACTTTTTAAAACTTGAAAATGTATTTGTTTCAGATGTTTCTAAAGATAAACAAAAATTTTAGGAATCGTGGGTAAATTAGAATAGGTAATGGTATACTTTCGAATTTGGTTACATCATGTTTTCGTAGATTGGGGATCATTTGACTTTTTTCTCGGTGTGGAAAGCTACTCATCTGAGCACTGAAAATGATTTCTACTGTAATTTCAATCATGTGATAGATTAAGTCTGCTTGTCACTTAGTTTACGAATTCCCTTGGGTAATTTTAAGTCTATGAGCGTTTGATGCATTCTTATAATTAAAATAGCTCCTCAGGATTTTAATATACTTTTATTTCTGTTTTCTGAGTGCTATTCTTAAACGATGTCTCTTTTTCTCTAGTTGTCGAAATATTTCTAAAATATATGCTTAATTTAATATTACATGTGTTAAAAGCGGATGAAATGGGAGTATAATTTTAACACTTCATGTGAAATTAAACATAGATTTTAGAAATATTTTGAGAACTAAGGAAAAAAAGACATAGTTTAAGAATAGCACTCAGATAAAAATATGTTAAAAATGTTAATTTCCCGAGAATATATTTTAAATATAAGAATACGTCAAATGCACAAAGACTTATTATCACCGAGGGCAATTCTGAAACGGAGTGACGAGCAGCCCTAAATTGCGACAGAAGTCAATAATCAGTATTGTTATTATTTATTCTGGCAGTACGTATATATATGTACTCGTATATTTCTATAAAAATGATAGTGTCACTATGTGTATTTACGAGAAAATTATATCGTGCTACTTATTTTTTGAATTATTGTGTTTATTATTGATGACAGTTTTGTATGACCTCATTCGTGAGTCATTGCTAGTTGCATGATTTTTTTTTAATTATTTACCTCTGACATATAGCCAACTCACTTTAAAAAATTACTATATAGAATAGCTTGTCATAATAAGACACCCTCCCTGGCAACATAATCTAATTCCAGTAGAATGAAGAAACGAAATAAAGAAATGAATGTCCCAAACAGGTGAATAATCAAATGTTGCACAGAAGAATGGAAATTGTTAAATAATGTGACATCGAAAATCCGGCATTAAAGTCGCAAACTTTTTTTTTACACTTCCAAGTTACGGGTGAAAGAAAAATAGCAACTGATTAAGAATTTAAAAAATATTCAATCGAAAACAATGGATTGGCGGAAAGTAAGATCGCTGGCGCTGTACTAAATAGAATTTCCGATAACACTGGTACTTGTTCATAGAAATAAGGCTGATGAGACCGCAGAAGGAAAGATGTCACAAAAAGAATGCATAGATTTTACTAAAAAATTAATATCTGCTTTAGACTGTATTTCCTAAATCGACGCGATTTACTTGTATAGAATCCAGTAAAAAGTGGTTAATGAACTCCCGAAAAAATTGAGGCAACTAAAGTTGACAACGTTGTTTCGGAAATTACACGAAAATAATTAAATTCCCTGTTTACTAGATTTTGTTGTTGTTGTTGTTGTTACATAAAATATGAATTACAGTTGTTTTTTTTTTGTTTTTTTTTATCTATCTAACTGGCTATCAAATGAATTATGAATAAAGGATATTGAGAATATCGGATGTACTTTTGACATTATTTCAGAAATCTGGAATTTTCAAAAATCCGTCTTAGTGTCGGTCCCAACGAAGCCGGATTTTGAAGATTAAACTGTATTCCATTGGGAATTACATGTTCATTACATTTTTATAAGGACCTTATGTAAGAGGATTTTTTCTATGTTGAAATAGTAATAATCTTATAAATTTTCTTTAATCTTTGACTTCATTTCATTACTGCAGAGAAAATTATAGCTTTGGATGTCAACAAGGAAACTATTTGTTTAATGTGTTTGAGAATTACTAGATTTTGAGATGCTGCCAGGTGTTGCCAGATTGTAAAACATAGTTACACAGATATTTAGAACATATTTGAATATAATTTTCTATTGAAATTGAATTCATTTTTTCATGTTATATAGCTTTTTTTTTCAGACAGACCCGTAACAATATCATGAAGTATTTTTATATAGAATACATGAATTATGCTTTCAAATGATGTTTGGAAATTTATTAAAATCGATAATTTCGTAGTAGCTGCATGCTAAGGAGTAATATCGAAAGAAATCGTCAAATGTTTCACTATTTAGAGCAGGCTTTGTCATTCTGATAATTACATTCTTTAAGAGGGTAGTTGGATTACTTTTGTTTAATATGAAACTTATTTAGTAACGTATTTTGACAAAAAATTATTTTCGTTATTTAGTACTAAACGGAAAATAAAATGCTGAACCATTCATATGTTATTTTACGAACCAACTGCCTGGCCGTTTGTGATCGAACTGCATGTGAAACAGATATAAAAGCAAAATAATATCAGTATTTCAGTAATCAGTAATTTTAAAAACAAAATAATATCAGTAAATAAAGCTACATGTATAAAATGTAAGTTGTACGGTGCTCAAAGAAGTATTTGCAAAGAAATATTGTTCAGATCATTGCTGCCCATATGACGTCATCTTTACTCATGGACATAATTTTGCTTTACAATATAAATTAAAATAGTGAACCTGTGAATTAAATAAATATATATATATCCACTATACTTGTTACAATAATTTTTGCGCTCATTTTTTTCCCCTACAGAACTTGTAATACAGTAGAGCCCTGATTATCGGAACTCCAATTAACCGAACTTCCAATTATCCGAACAGCCTATTTCTCTCAAAAAAAAAAAAAAAAAACGAACAGCCGATTCCCCCCCGCAAAAAAAATGTGATGAGATTGTGGATAGGATTTAAGATGAAAAGGAAATTGAAGAAATGAAAACGAATGCTCTGAAAATGATCCAAGTATACATCCATTATACTTGTTACAATAATTTTTGCGTTCATTTTTTCCCTACAGAACTTGTAATACAGTAGAGCCCCGATTATCGGAACTCCAATTAACCGAACTTCCAATTATCCGAACAGCCTATTTCTCTCAAAAAAAATTGTAACCGAACTTGTAACCGAACTTCTATTTATCCGAACAGCCGATTACCCCCACCCCCCACCCCCGCAAAAAAGTGATGCGATTGTGGATAAGATTTAAGATGAAAAGGAAATTGAAGAAATGAAAACGAATTCTCTGGAAATGACCCAAGTCCATCAGATAATGAAGCCTTTCAATGTTTGGAAAAAGCTATGAAATGGCTCGAACGGCAGAAGAAATCTGATCCTATTCAACTTACATATTTAAGATGAGTTCGAGATATGGCGGCATTGGGGAAAACGTTTTCTTTGAAGCAAGCAAAAATTGAAAGCTTTTTTGCTTAAATTATAATCTCTGGAGTTCAGAAAATGATAAAAAGAGAAAAATAAAATTTTAAATGATAAAAAAAGTATACAAAAAGAAATCAGTTTTTAAACACGCTAGCACTAACTGGTTCTGCCAGTCCTAATCCTGTATAAAGTGTGAATGTTTTAGTATAGTTAGGAACATCCTTTAAATTGCCTGCCCATATATCCGAGCTTTTGCTTATCTGACCTAGGGTCTGTTCCGACTTGTTCGGATAATCGGTGCTCTATTGTAATTTGAATTTTATGCTTTTTAAGCATCAAAATATTTTTACATGTAAAATATGAAACATGAAATTAATAATCTTAAAAATTCTGATATTTAATTTAGTAATTTTTTAAAGAAGAAATTGATTTATAGCAGCTTCTAAGACTCCAAAATTTTTGGTAGATCTAAAAAGGAGTTTTTGAGATAAGCTTAAACTCAATTTTCAGAGTAGTTTGGAAGACCATATTTTCATTGAAAAAGACATTTACTTAAAAAATTATATTAAATAAAGTTTTTGGCTCCATTAAATAAAGTTTTGGATAACGGTCGAAAAAAACACTAGATAAGTCAAGTATATTATAAATAACAAGAATAATATGAATGAAAACATATGTACACACATTCACTCAAATGCAAAATAAGTATTAAAAATTGAACATTGTAATATTATGTTTTTTTCGTTTTATTAATGCTTGCATATTTCCTTTTTAACTCATTTATTTAATTAACCATTATAAAAATTAAAATAACTCAATTAAAATTATGATAGTTATGAAATTAGGGAAAAATTCCATTAAAAGTTTTACAAAACTAATTATAATGCAATATGCAACATTTAAATTTTTTAATTGCTTAAAATTGACTTCCGATTTATATGTAATTGAAACTCAATACATCAATTAAGCTCAAATCAGTCAGACTCAGTCTAAGGATGTTTGCAGCTTATTCAAATTAATGTTAAGAGGTCTCAGGACTCTTAAAATTGGAAAAATGGAAAAAAAGGCCATTTTCACCATATATCTTAAAATCTATTTGATTTTAACACAAAAGTTTTACTTTTATGAATTTTATACGTATGTTCTTTCATTTCATGTAAATAAAAAATGCAAGTGGCAGAATTAGCATCTATAGGAGGCTCCAAACTGTCAAACATATGACGAGCAGAATATTGGTATAACAGCCTATGTGCAGTGCAGGATTGAAAAATAAATTTTGCAAGTAGAATGAAACTTTTGATACCAATTTATACTTCAGACTATAATGATTACCCTGAATGTAAATAAATTTGCAATTAAAGTATTTTTATATTTTCATACAAAATTGTATTTAGCTAATACAAAATTTTCAAAATTTCAAAAGTATAATCACCTAAAAAATATTTTTTTGAACAATGAAAAGGAAATTTTACATTCAGTCTATGCAGACTAACATGAAACACATGTTTTTAAATTTCATGAAAAAACATTCAGAAGGTTTTGAGATTTACTGCGCGTTATGCCCGAAAACATCATTTGAAGAAAATGACTTCAAAATTTAGGAAACGCCGCTTCAGCTGCTGACTAGGTATAATTCTAAAAACCATAACTTATCTTTTAATTGGAATTTCAACGAAACATCTATATCAAAATATTCAGGAAAGATAGAAGTTTAACATATAACAACAACCAAAAAAAAAAAAAAAAAAAAAATCAAATTTCAACTTTTGAAGCTTAGAGTCCTGAGACCCCTTAACAGCTTATAAGTAATATATATATATATATCGTTTTGTCGTCCTAAGAAATCATATCTTCCCTCTAAAACTTCCACGAAGAAAAAAGAAATAGATTAAGCACCATTTGAAAAGACTAGTATCTGTATTCCTTTTTTATCTCTTACTTAATGTGGGAGTGACTAATCATCATAAGGGAGCTGTTCACTCAGCTTCCAATTTCCCCTTACTAATTTAAAGTCTATGGGCATTTGATGCAGTCGTATATTTAAAATATCTCCTCAGGAAATTAAAATTTTTAACTTCTTTTTTTTTTGTGTGTACACTTCCTAAAAGATGCCTCTCTAATGCTTAGTTTTCAAAAAAATGTCTAAAATATAGACTTAATATTATATGAAGTGTTAAAATCTTACTCGCAGTTCGCCCACTTTTAATTCATAAAATGTGAAATTCAGCATAGATTTTAGAAATATTTTGAAAACTAAGAAAAAAAGAGACATCCTTTAAGAAGAGAACACAAAAAAATAATGTTAAAAATATGAATTTCCAGAGAAGATATTTTAATACACGAATGCATTAAAAATCCATAGAGTTAACATTACGCAAGTATTCCGACGCTGAGTGACTAGCAGCCTTAAGACGGGAAAGAAGTAAAACATTTTGGATATAGAATGTAAAACTTGTTTTATATCTAAATATCGATTTTTCTAAAATATGATCAAGAAAAAATCTGTGCATAAATTAGAAACCTAGATTTTTGCAGCGTTTTTCAAAATTCCGGAAGTATAAAAATAGCACTAAACAATTTCAATTCAATGATGCAATATCATACTTTATTTATTTATTTTCTGTAAACATTCTCAAAAAAAATTCAGCGCAAATATATTAATTTATTTCTAATAAAAAAATAAAAAAACTGCAAAGAATGGGAAATTTTAAAAAACTGCATAAGTAAAAGAAATTTGAAAATGTCATTTTTTTCATGAGATATATACTAACAAAAAGAAGGCATCTGGATTAACATAAAAAAGTAAAACATTTATCTGACAGATATACTACCACATTCAGGTGATATTTTATATTGAACTTTTTTATTCTCATCTTAACACGTTCACGCCGGCGCGGTGGGTCACACTCGACTCAGCGTTGTCAAGTCTCCGGCTTTTTGCATACCACTGTTATTTAGAGAAAATGTTGTTCCTTTAAATCTCCCAAATGTTCTATTTAATTAAAACAAAATTTTCTACATTAAAATACTGGTATAAAAAAAAAATACGGAGGCTTGGCAGCTATGAGACAGTCGAGTGTGATCCACCGCGCCAGCGTGAACTTGTTAAATGTGTTTGTTCTAGACCTGTTTACATGTAGATGTAAGTATAAATTCTTTTTATAATTATTATCGGCTGTTACATTGAACAGCTGCCGATTTACTAGATGAGATATTAATTGCTAGTGTAAATCCCCGTCCTAGGACGGTGGGTAAAAATTGTGTTTTTCACTTAAAAATTTAAAAACTGATAACAAAAATAATTGACAATATGGAAACGTTTAGATGAGCAAAGTTCGGCTAGTTTATGTTCTAATAACCAAACAATAGTATTTGCAATATTTCTGGGTAAAACAGGATTTCCGGCTAATATACTATAACAAAATTAAGATTTCTTAATAAAACAAAAATTTAATAAATATGCAATAAAAGTGCGTAATTAAAACAGTCTGCAACAATTGAAATAATACCATTTTTTATAACACTTTGAAATTGTATTTTATCGCCCCCCCCTCCCCCCCTCCAATTTTTAAAAAAATATATATTGAATATTGATTAATAAATAAGTATCTCGGGTTGAATCCCAACCGTCTAATCAGCTAAGTTTCTGTCCTCCTGATGCAAAGCTAAAAAAATATATATATTAATTTTATTTTTCGTATAAATATTAATTTTTTATATTTAAAATATGGGATATGTTTTTTTTTCTGTTTTTAAGTTTAAATTTACATACACCTGCATATAGAAAAGGAAAATATAAGTAATGTGTAATTTAAAAATAAGTTACAAAATGCCAGGATATTATTTCAGGGGGGGGGGGGGGACGTCTAATCCCCTAAGCTTCTGCCCTCCTGATACAAAGCTATATATCAAAAATTACTAACTTTACTTTTCGTATAAATATTAATTTTTTACTTATAAAATATGGAATATGCTTTTTTTTTCTTTTTTTTTTTCTTTAAGTTTAAATTTACATACACCTATATATAAAAAAGGAAAATATAAGTAATGTGTAATTTGAAGTTAAGTTACAAAATAATAAGTCTAAAATATTTAAATTGATTACTTTTTTTAAAAGAAAGTCAGTTTTATCAATTTTTTGCAGGGAAAAAAATTATATTTAAAAAAGTACCATATCATTGTTTTCCGTGAATCACTTTATATGAGAAATAAAAAAAAATTTCCTTACATGTCGCAAAGAAAATTTAATATGCATGCAACTTAATACTTGAAATAATCTCAAGTGACAGTTTGCTATTTATATTGGTGGTGAAATGCGATGTGCCATCTGATTTGTTAGGAAAAAGTGTCTACCACTGCTCAATTATCAGGACTTGTAACCTTGAGAAGTAATCGCGGGATTCTTGTTTCTTGTCAACCAATGGGAGAATGAAACCTTTCACCCTTGAGTCTCTTCCTCGGAGACTGGTAAGATTGATGGATTCGCCCTGGATGCGTTACACTGTCTTTTATTATATAGAGATTGATAACACAACATGTATAAGCTCAAACATTTCTTAAAACTATTATTTGTACAAAATTTATGGTTTCAGTTGTACAATAAAACGTTTCTGCCTGCACTTATTTATAAACACAGAAACGTATTTATTAGATGTTACATCGCGACGATGGAAATTTGCTGCTACGAAATGATAACAAAAACAGTCACTACGGTGATGATTCGAAAGTCTGTGAGTAAATATTATAATGTAATCTTCGTATGAATTATCAAAATTTTACCTTAGACACTGGTGAAGCTGCTATGATCCAAATTGTTGTTCAAACACGGGAAAGCGGACAATGATTATAAGAAAAAAAGTTATGGTTAAATAAGTGCTCGACAAAGATATTTACAATACATCTGGCAATACAACTATTGATGGATGCCATAAATATGTGCGCACATACATAGATAAATAAAGATACATCGATTTGTAATTGCTTTGTTAAAATGCCGCTAAAAAAGAGAAAAGCATTTTGTAAATGGAATAGAAGACTTAAATGTTTGTGGAAACTTTAAAGAGCACTTTTACAACTTTTCTAACATTTTTCCATTGGGATATAAAATTTTTAATAACTGTTAACCTTATCATAATGGTTTTCATTTTTAAACAACCCGATTATAAAACATTTTTACGTTAAATAGCTCTGGAACTAATAATGGAAATTTTCAATCTCATACTTCGGTCTATTACAGGGTATATATGCATGTACTGGTGTCCAAATTAGATATTTGTATTCACAAAAATCGGTACAAGGTTAAATTTTACAGAAAATCTGAATATTATGGCAACATTGTGAATTCGTTTTTAATTTTTTAATTTTAGTATTATTTCTATACGGAGGTGGTCCCTTAATCTTTCTCTTTTCATATAAATTAACAGTCTCAAAAGAATGGTTGTTTACGTTTTCTTCTGCGATTATTTGGTTATAAAAAAGTAAAGGGTCTGTCTCACTCACTCGTTTTATTTTGTATTATTATTTCTTTTTGAGCGACAGTATCATTGGAATCCGTTTGTAAAATCAACGTTATACATTATGTCTTTTTTGCGTGATCGAAAATTAATTATTACAATAGAAATGCAGGCGAACCCTGGTAATAGGAGACATAAGAGGATTATAAAAATTCTCGTATTAATAGTCACTCATAATATCCATAATGATAAAAAAATCTTAAAAATTCACACATAATTAAAATAACTACTATGATTATTATCTCTAGTTATCTCAATGGCAAAGCTAAGTTGTTGTAGTAAATTTAACATACAATATTAAATCTTAGCTTTGTGGGTTTCATTTTCTTCTGCCCAGTCATTCCTTTAGTCAAAATCACGGTACTGAAGACAAAGACTCTGAAGAACTACTAATTCCAAAAGATATGAACGACGTACAATTGATCACTTCCGTTTTACTATAAAACAGTCGGCTAACACTGCGATAGTGATTGCAAGTTTTGAGATGCTGATTTCACCTATTCTTTTTATTTTAAACGTGCAATAGGAAATATGTAAAGGCTGATCAACGTGGTACAGAGTCCGGATTTAAAAAAAGATACAAATGAAGGTTTTATTCTATACTTTTTTCTTTCTATGGTTCAGATGTAAATGTTAGGAATAGATGCTATTTGAAACATCCTTATATCTTCCTTCTGTCAGGACATTAGGACATCCCTTTTCATTTTCTTAACTGGAGTGCGGGGCTCTCATTGTAGTTTAAAATTCTTTCTGGTAATAGTGATAAATTACTGCGTTTTGACAGGCAGTTATAATGTAGGAATATTATCGTTTATAGAGAACAGTTTTCAATAAGAAAGACAGTTCTTTCCGAATTCTTCTCAACCTTTCGCCGAAAATCACATTCAAATGAAAAATAATTTGGCTTGTATGAGTCATGATCTAGCATTTGCAGAATTGTTTGTGAAAATATTAATATAGTTTATGGCCGAACCATTCTTAAAATGCATCTTGCTGTTTTTAACCGTGTTTTTACTAGGGTAATTTGATTTTAGTAATTTTTATTTCAGAAAATGAAGGTAATACTATTTAAATAGGAATATTACATTATTCTAATCTAAAGTTGAAAAGACATTTAATATAAGCATTATTTCCATTGTTTATCTCAGTTAATATCTCGGAAAGAAATGTTTTTATTTTGCAGATCACATCAATAACTTTCTTGCTTGAAAACAGTTCTTCTTATGTAACTCAATAATATCAAAACGACTTTTTATAGCGCGAATAGCATTTTTCATGCAGTACTAATTAAAATATATATATAAGTCGTCCAAAAGAAAGAACCCCACTCCCTTCTAACACTGCCGCAAATCATCAGATAAACCTGTTACTGGTACAATTCGATTATTAATAATGTCTACCAATTATTTTTTACTCAAAATTCGATTACTGGATCGCCTAGATGGACAGACTGTATCAAACTTTTAAATTTTCGATACAAACACCTAGTTTTGACATCATTTCCAGAATTTTGGTAAATTTTCGTTGGGATACTGAATGGTAAGACTTTTAGTTAAATAGTTTAGCAATTGTAATGGTTGAAAGTTTGGAACTTGTGAGGTTAAAAATTGTAGGGGGGCGGTGTTTTTTTAATTTTTGCAAAACAGATTGCAATGACAGACGTTTTTAAAGTGTAACTCGAAACCAACTTGGCTGATTGATCTATAAATTTCGATTCACAAAGTTAAAGATTGTAGAAATCAATTTTTATTTAAAAATCCCATGTGCTGCAGTTTATATATTTTTCGAAAGCTAATATAAAAAAAATGAATAATTGAAAATAAATTGAAAAAAAAATTATTGCATCCTATAAATTTTTAAAATGAAATCTATTTCCAGAAGCTTCAAATATGTGAATCGAAAATTACAAATTATTTCGCCAAGATTTTTACAATTTACGTTAAAAAAATACACACATTACTATTTGTTTTGCTTCGATTCAAAAAGAATTTAACATTAGGCGCTCCGAACGGTAAACCTTTATATATTTGTTAAATATCTGACCGAATTATTTTCCGTTTGGTACCTGAAATATAAAATCTGACTAAGAACTAAATATGATGTCAAAATTATGTGTTATTCAGAATTTTAACGTTTGATACAATTTCCATATTTAGAGAGCCCTTAAATAAGACTGAAGTATGAATATCACTAATTAGTATTTATTATTTTTAGAGATTGGAACAAAACAGATTTTTATTCTTTGATTTGAGGTAGACTTAGTAGGGGAGAGTTCATTATTTCTTTTTCGATCTGCTATTCATAAAACGTTTTCAAGTTTAAAAGAATTTATTATCATAAATACACAATAAGATTTCAAAACTGATTTCATAACGACAGAATTTAATATAATAAATTCTATCGTCTTTCGAATTCGGAGTTCAAACGCAGTATAAGCATAAAATATTGGAAACTATTCAGAGATTTTCAGTTCAATGGAATTGGAATATTTATGCAGAATTTTTCAAGAGTCCGAAATATTTTATTTGACAATCGCAATAACATATCTCTCTCTAACTCGTGATATACAGCTTTTAGGCAGAATTATATGTCGGTAAATATATGAACATTTTTAATGGGAAAGTATGCGTTACCTTTTTATCACGTAAATAATCTTGTATATTATAATCGCATAAATAAAAGTAAAATTAATTTAAAAACAACACGTATTTATTATTCTATTTAAAAATACAAAAATGCCGAATTTAAATTTTATGTTTTGGCAATGAAAGTTCACGCTCTTGGAAAGACGTCGCATTTCCAAATAAAAATCGAAGACTAAAAGGAAAAAATAATGAGTTACTGCCGCATTTTTTCACAGAACTTGAAAGAAGTGAGTAGAAAATCATAGTGCTTTCTGCTAGTATTGTTTGATTTTGTATTTAAATACTCCGCATTACTGTCTGTTCGAGATTGAATGACTTCCCTTTTGATGTTCGAATATAAAATTTACATACGTGTCCAAATATGATCTAAAATTAGGTATTGATAAGGTAAATTTTTAATTTTTTTTTTACATTTTCCATGTGCAGACTAAACCCTAAGGAAAATAAAAGTTTATTAAGTAGTAGATATTATTTTAAGAGATTGGTGCTAGTCATATTTTTATACGATGATTTGCAGAGGAGTTAGTTGTGGTATTCTAATATTTTTTGGACGATTGTAAGTGTTTCATCATTTTTATAATAAAAAATACACAAAGATATTTCAAAACTAATTTCTTATTTACAGGAACTTTAATATAATAGTTTATTTTATTTCGAGTATAGAATTCAAACGCACAAAAAGGCAGAAAATCTAGAAATTATTCTTAGGCTTTTCGTTAAATTGAAATAGGAGTTTTATTGCAGCAGTTTTCAATAGGCCATGCTATTTTATTAGAGAATCGCATCGACAAATCTCCCCCTTTCTTATAATATAGTTTTGTAGGCATAAGAATTTGTCAATAAAGAAATGATTATTTTTAACAGTAAAGTTTGAATTTTATATTTATCTCTTCAAATCATTTTGTTTAATAAAAGTAAAAATAATAAATTTTAAACACGCATTTATTAGTGTACTTAAAAATAGGATTAAAAATTCCTATTTTTAAATAACAATTGACGCTCTTTCTATTCTCTCATTCCCAAATGAAAACTATTCATTAAAGGGTGAAAACTAATGGGTTGCTGCTACAAAATTTTAATTTTTGCTTAATATTTTTGTAGGACATAACAGTAACAGGAAAGCAAAAAATATTTTTATATTTCTGTTTTGTTACCGTAAATGTTATTGTAAATTATTGTAAGAAAAAATATTGTTGAGTCCCGTGGTAATAATTATTTTAAGTGTTTCCAATAACTATTGAAATTATCTAGGATTTCTAAATTGTTTTCTCAACGTAATTATTAAATTGTTACTAACGTTAATCAATTAATTGCGAATTAAATTCTAAAAGTATTAATTGCCATGAGTAAATCACAAACGTACAAAATTTCTGAAAGTGCTGTACATTAGAATGAGAAATCGATTAAAAAATTCTATATTTCATATCTATAACATGAAAATAGTTAAGTTAAACTTACCTGCAAACTTTAAAATATTACTATTATTCGTAATTCCTGATGGTCACTCTGTAAAAAAACTGGTACCTAGACTTTGAACGGTCGCAATTTATGGTACCGTTGTTGGCCACCTGAACGACAGCATCTCCGGGGAGCGGGTCTGCGATGGGCATCCAACATTATTTCATCATCGCAAAAATAATTGTTTTTAGTTACTGTGTAAAAACAAAATACATAAACAATTTTTTAAATGTGGTATTTCATTTTCTAGAACACAATTCCTAAAAATTTTTTTTATTTTATTTTATTTTATTTTTTTTTTTTTTTTTTTTTTTGCAGGTAGATTTAATGCCTTAAATAAATTTCTATAAATAAAAATACAACATGATAATTACAAATTATTTAAAATAAAAAAGTACTGTGACTATTTCTTTTTCTTAAAATGTTAAATTTATTTCTAAACATGTACATAATCTTTTCGCAATGTTAACTTTTGAAAACCTGTAAAAATATTCTTTCGCTATTTTAAAAATTTTACACTTCATTACATTTCAATTAACTATAATGCATGATCTAAGTACACTTCACAGATTCACAATACACAATTGTCAATTGTGTAAATATTTCTGACCACATGATGCACTAAGAATCACAATATGCATCATGGATAGTCGCATCGTGTATGACTGGTATGATATAGAAATATTCTGGAAGAGACTGCAAAAATTCTGTGCTACCTTGTAGTGATACACGATTCCCGAAAAGTTTGAGAAACTCCAGTGTAGCTTCGTAGTTACCGATGATACTGGTAACGCTTCCTTGTGACAGTTTTCTTTATATTCAGATATAGTTAAGCGAAGAATAATGCATAAAACGGAAGTAGATAACATTTATCCCGAGATGAACAGATATTGATACAAATTTTTCGTTAGAAGTATTGAAAATGTTTTAGAAATTTGTGGAACGTAGACAGATTCATCACGCCCCAAATATCTTGAGTTCCACAAATAAAGTGTGTGGTTTCATCTTCATATTAACCATAAAAAAAAGCTAAAGTATATGAATTTGGGACTACAACGCCCAGTAAATAGAGAATTAAAATATTGGATAAATAGATAAGTTTAAAATAAAACGAGGCAGCTTTAAAATCAAATATAAGAGATTATTTGTACAAGTTGCCAAAAAATCTTTTTAAAATGATGATGGGCCAAGGAGTAATAATGTACAGTATATTCGTGTACATACCTCAATATATGTGATCAGCGCCCTCTATAGATCATTTGAAAATGAATACCACCATGTTATACAAGAAATCAATGAAGTGCTATCAAGGAAGTGCTGCCATCTTTAGAATTTATGAGTAAACAATAATGTTTTGGAATAAAAACTAATATATAATATGAAATATTTATATAAATTATTGGATTAAGCTTTGAAGCAAATACTGTCGAGAGATATATAAATGATAATTAAATAAATATAAAATATATTTATAAAATTATACCATTATATTAGAAATAATAAGTAAATGATATATTAAATAAAAATAATAATATGCAAATTGGTGATATTGAAAGTTCATTAATTAATGTTTCATATAGATAAATGTACCTCACTATAACCTATCGATATTTAGATTACTGTGACAACGTTGCATAATCACTTAAATAAATATATAATTAAATACAAATAAATAAATTATTTAAATTATGTTGCTGAGGAATTATTAATAATAATAATTAAGTTTTGGAATTAACTAGTTACATTTAATGTGTCCGAAAACTTTCTTAATAATTAAATACAGTAGACACTCGATTAACCGGGATTGTTGGGAAATGCCTCGTCCCGGATAAGCAAATACCCCAGATAATCAAATTAGTGCAAATTTTGAAGAAAAAAGAAAAAAAAAAAGAGAATGTCAAATTATCATACAATAGAATAAGGCATTAATAATTTAATTAATACAAAAGAAAGAGAGCAAACATTCATTTTAAAGTTATTTAGATTTAAAATTAGTGCATATAAAACAAGTGGGTAAGTGTGATCACAGATCGCACAGAGGATTTCGTTTAATATTCCTTTCAAAACACTTTATCCTTTTTCAAAATCTGTAAGTTCCACATTTCGTGTTCAGGGGCGCACTCTATTCTAAACAAACATCTATCCGAACGAAACTCCGTTTTATAACTTATACGTAGATATATTAGTCGAGAGGATCGGGCCCATAGCACACGAGATATGTATGCGCCACCTGGCGGTAAAAAGTGGAACTAAAATATGTAAGTCTATGGTGCATAATATGAAAGAGTGATCAAAGGGCTACGCAATGATATATCACGGGGGGGGGGAGGTATCGGCAACAGTTAGAAAAGTGTCCCCCAGTTGAAAAGGGGGGAAGTTAGAAAAATTGCTTAAAATACACAAGTTAAAGCTCGGAGAGGTAAATAATATAAGAATTTTTGAAATATTTATGGTTTTTCGTATGATCGCAAGTATTCAGCTATAAGTATTCAAAATTTAGAATCTCCAACTTAATTATGGGCTGAGTTACAAAAATTGCTTAAAATACACATGTTTGAGACCGGAGGGGTAAATACAAGACTTTTTGATTTTGTATGAATTGTAGTGTGATCGAAAATGTTCAGTTATAAGTATGCAAAATTCCATGTCTCCAACTTAATTAGGGGCTGAGATGGAAAAGATAGCTTAAAATACGCAAATTAGAGACCCGAGGGGTAAATATATGACTTTTTGAAATTTTTATGATTTGTCGTGTGATCGCAACTGTTCAGCTATAAGTATGTAAAATTTCTTGTCTCCAACTTAATTAGTGGCTCAGTTAGAAAAATTGTTTAAAATAAACAAGTTAGAGACTGGAGGGGTAAGTATCACACTTTTTGAAATTTTTATGATTTGTCGTGTCATCGCAAGTGTTCAGCTATAAGTATGCAAAATTTCATGCCTCCAACTTAATTAGGGGCTCCGTTAGAAAAAAATACTTAAAATACACAAGTTAGAGTCCAGAAGGGTAAATATTAAACTTTTTCAAAATTTTATGATTTGTTGTCTGATGTGAGGTGTTCAGCTAAAAGTATACAAAGTTTCAAGTCTCCAATATAAATATTTTCTGAGAGCGGACTCTGTGACAGACGGAAAGACAGGCAGACAGAGGAGTGAGACGAATATGGTTTCGTCAGATCAACGAAACCCTAGAAATAGAAATGTAATTTATCTCACTGTTTTATGAATAATGAAATGATAAAGGTCTGTTTTCGTTTTTCATTTACTCTTCGACTAATTTTACTACTTAAATTTCTCAACACTATTTTATCAGCAGGTCTGCATTATCTTCTTGCTCCAAGTAATTAAGCAACGCCTCAGTGTGTACTAATGCGTCACCCTGACTTAAATTTGGATGAGTTATGGTGTTATCACACGAGGGGTCAAAGACGCTTCAGATTCCAGGCGTCTCCATGTTATTCCTATGGCTGCAGGGGAGTCGCTTGGAGAGCGAGCGTCTTTTTTCTGTCGGAGCATCTTTGACGCCCAAAACGAGGCGCGTCGCCAGTAACAGCCAATCAAATACTTGGAAATCTGATAATAGAAAAGCCTTTTCCGGAACAGCCAATGAAATGCTTGGAAAAGACGAACCGTGAGGCGGCTGTTGTCGCTAGACGCCTGGGATTCCAAGCGTCTTTGAGTCCTCGTGTAATAACACCATTACAATACTTTCATTATCACTTCCAGGGGATTTTTCGAATTTCTTGTTTCCACTGAACCACAAGTGACACATCACACATTATCATTGACGCTTAAAACGTCCTAACATTCCAATTTCGAATCTTCGTTAATCCATTCTTGCACTGCTTTTGTGTCCATATTTTCAGAACAGTTTAAATTTCTCTCATCTTCTGTGATTTTTCTCTGCAAAAACTGTAGTAGCGTCGTCTTCTGTAAGACTTTCATTTTCTTCATCCGATAAAATTGCCTCCGTGATTTCTAACTAATTTCCAAGCAGCAGCATCATAATAAATTGCATGCAAAATTGAGATTTTGACCGTCCCGGTTAACCCGCAACACGGATATTCCAATCCTATTTAATCGAGAGTCTACTGTATAGCTAATTTAGGGGGACAGGATAGAACAAAGCATAAAATTTATAATTTTAACATGAACATAATTTTCATGCAAATTTTCATGAATATGCTATGTATTACAAATTAATATGCTATAGTCCTCATTGAGCTATAATTTAATTACAAGTTGATCATTAACATTATTTATTATTAAAGAAAATAAATAGATTTAACTTGAATTAATAAATATATAAATGTCACTACACAATTATACATATAAAATCAATTATTATGTGTATAATATCTGAACCAACATCCATTATAAAATGTATTACTGCAATGTAATTATTAACAAATGCCCCATTCCTTTTTTTTTTTTTTAAATTAACCATTGCGTATTATCCAGACAACCCAACCGTCCTCAGTACTATAACATCTACACTGGTGTCACTATACCTAAGTAAACTTTTGTTTGATTAGAAGGAAATTTTATTTAGCGTAGTTTAAAAAATAATTTAAATAAAATGTTTCAAATTTCATCTTACAACAATATTGTTTTCTTGGAGTAAAAGGTTTTATTGGTGCATTCCCCTGGTGATTCGGCATAAATACTCAAAATTTTCTTTCAGATACAATTTTGGTACAAAGTTGAATTTATGACTAATTAATGAATTAGAATTTTAATAGTAAATATAGTAGATTTTTTAAAAGGTGAATTATCAATTTAGTCATAGAGACACACGATTACATTAAAGGTAGTTTCAATACTAAAAAGGAAATTTACGACTTCTTGATATAAATAAATCATAATTAGAATTTGGCTAGTAAACTTAAGGACCTAAATTATGATAAAACCTTACAAAATTTACACTGAATTGCTGAAAACGCGATAACTGAAAAAAAAAAAAAAATTCAAATCAGAACATCAATGCTGGATAGCTTATACGATCGTTAGCCCTATAACGACTATCTCGTTATATATGTTTGCATTTTATTCCCCCCCCCCCCACAGACAGTTTCAATTAAAATTCTGTTTAATAACTTATTTATTTTGTGCACTATAGTCAAACAGTGCAGCCCCTAAATTAAATTCAGCATTTAAAAACTAAATCGATTGTATTATCAGCCCTTCTCATTTAAATTAAATTATTCTAGGTACTCATCTCTTTAATAAAATAAAATCAGTGAATCACTCTCCATTTCCACTTTCTGATTCTTTCACACATACGCTTTAACCTTGTACAAAATTCGTTACGGCTGACTGTTAGTTTCAAAAGCATTTTAACTTCGGCCATTTCCTTATTTGGGCATGAATATAACTCATCATTTAAAATCACTTTACATGCAATCTACTTATTAGAATTATCTTCGCTTCACACCCTTTTGTTCAGATGTATGGCAATTCTGCATTTTTGTGGTAAAGCGGTGTATCTTTGATCTTACATCTGGTCTAGAAAAATACAGTCTCATGCTTTTTTAGCCTAACGAACTCGGTCTGTTACTATGCCCTTTCCAGATAACACTTTTTATTTTTACATTTAACCGCAGCTGTATCAATGTACTGATGAGGCTCCGTCTATCATGACTCAGGAATGTATGCAGCCCACAATCTGACCCCCCCTACACAATTAATATGGTAGAAGCCTACCGTACATTTTTGGCGAACATACCAGCCAATGTGTCTCGTAGCCCCTGTGCATGGCGCAAAAATACTTTTAGATTGGCGATATTGTAGCCCGCCAAGCAAGAAAGTTGTAACTGTATATTCTTATGATTCCTGCTTTCTCTCTAGCCTCGTGATGACGTCTTAAAAGAGGCTCCTTATTGCTTTTCCCCTGTACCTCTCCCTTCGACTTTCATCATGAAAATAAAATAAGTTTTCGTTTACCGAATTGGAGTTGTTTTTAATAGGACCTGGTGTTTTTTAAATTCTCGCAACCTTATAAACGCAAACGGCCATCTCTTCTAGCAAAAAAGGTCATCATACAAATTGGTCTCCGTGACCAGCTTTTTTTCTCCATTAACAAAAAAAAAATGTAAGGGAGAGGTACATGCTTCCAATCTTATTTTTTCTGCATGGACTTCGAATCGATGGATCCTTCCCGACACCTGCGCGCTCTATACTGTTGACGTCCGGCCACTTTGTTATCCCAGCTGCTTAGACGCTGAGTTAACTCGCCCCCGTCACCTAAAGAAAAGTCATCCTTGAAGCAACGGCTCGCCACCCCGTCAAAAGATGGAGGATTTCATCATGGAGTGAACTTCGCGCCCTGGACACCTGCCCCGCGCCGAAGAGATAGCTTCGCCTGCTTCCTATTCTGCCTTCCCCTTTGCCAACCCCCGGAGTTGTGGAATCAGCTGCTCGCTTCCCGTCGCCTAAGAAATCTGCCTACCTTACAACCTCCCGTGCCGAAGAAATCTGCCTGCATGCTATCCTGTCTCTCGGAGCATCCTTCCTGCCCGTCATCGCATTTCACTTGTGAAAGTGTCCTGCGTGTTTTGTGTAGTGTGCTAAAATACAAACCAGCTCCGTGTGTATGTAAAATATTTGTGCAAGTTAGTGTGCTCAAAGTGCTCCTCTACGTGTTCACTTTCTTCTAATCGCAATACTTTTGTTTTCACAAGTCCGACAAGCTCTGCAATCCTACAGTGCGTTGAGAAACCTTTTGAATCTGTGTGAAAAATACTACAAATTATTCATCAGTTAAGTGCAGTGAAACACTGATTTCAAAGCAAAACAAAACAACAACAAAAAAAAAAACCCCTGAAAATACATGTGTTCGTTGAAAGAACGTCCGAGCGAGTCGACGATTGAATAACGAAACGACTCTCGCTCTCATTTCTATTTATTCAGCCAGCCTCCTCAAAATTCTCAAAAGTGCGTTGATTTTTGTTTCTTTCCTCCATACTACAACCAGTTTGTGAAATAATTTTGTGAAGTGCTCAACTATATAGTAACGTTCTGTTGTGAAGTTTTATAAGTTGTTCATCTTTATTCAAGAGGCAGTTTGTGATAAAAAAAATCTCTCCAAAAAAGTCATTTGCTGCCAAAGAATCGTTTTAGTGATTCACTCTCACGCATACATAAATTTCTAGCAAATGTTTATGATATTGACAAAGAGGTCATGAAGGTGCAAAAAAAGTGAAAATAAATACTGCACCAGTCCCTTAAAATAGCACATTTTTAGAGTACGAAAGCATATTTTAATTCCCCCATTTAATTGCTTTCCTTTCGCTTAATTTTCTTTTCAGTTAATTCTGAAAACCTTGTTTTAAAATTTTTAAAGTTGTTTCATTCCATTTATATGCTTTCTTACTCCATAAGTACTCACAAGTACTTCATAATTTATTTTATTAATATTATTGTGTTTTTGTACAGGATACGAAAACACAGTGATATTGCTATTTTTGATATTTTGTGTTGTCTACTATAATATTTATAAATATAAGTAGTTTTTTTTTCCCATTGCATTGAATGTTCCAATATCTTTAGTTATTAAGATACACATTCACCTTTGCTTAACTTTTAATGCATATTAAAATATATTAATTTTTTTTCTCTCTCAAAAAGAGTTAACGAAGATTATATTTTGTCCCATATATTTTTCTGGTTCGCCTTTCGGCTTGAAAATATTTTAATTTGAGAAATATTTTTAATTTCTGTCCTTTTAGAGAAATAAGGACAGATAGCAAGTTTTTTTTTCTCTGTTAAAAAGGATAAAATCAGTTTTTAATTCAGTTGCTTGCTCCTACCAGTTTTATTTTGAAAGACTTACATGTTTCATTCATTAAAAAAAAAAAAAAAACAATAAAATAAAATAAAATAGGAGCTATTGCGAAATATTTTTCTGTTTCTCTTTTGCTTAAAATAAGCAACGGTATTATCTTTACTTTGGGAAACACAATTTTGTCCCTGGATAAGTTTTCTTGCTCTCTATTTTTTTTATATAAGGTTTAAAAAAAAATAAGACCTTTTGTTTATTTTTAAGTTGTGTATTAGTTTTTTTTTAATGTGATTATTTATGTGATTATTTTATTTCATTATTTTAGTTGCTTTGCATTTTATCTGTTTATGTGCGTTATATTTAGATATGTATGCAGAATTTCAGTAACAATTTTTGATTAGAGAATTTGTGTTAGGTAAAACGTTGACCATGTCCGCTAAACAAGTTCAAATCAACATTAACCAATTTGACGGAGATCCGGATTTGCTTAAATTCTTTTTTAACCAAATTAGGTCGGTCGCTGAAATTAACAAATACAGCCCTCAGACTACCATTGCTGTACTTGTAGGCAAGTTAATTGGTCCCGCTCAAAAATTTTATGCTCAGAATCCGGAAATTCAAAAAATAAACGATCTAGATACGCTTGAGAAAGAATTTGCGGCATTTTTCTCACCCCCGAGCAAGTGCGTGGCTGGCGTTGAACTGTCGAGTTTATCTCTTCTGCCAGCGGAGTCAATTAAAAATCTGGCACACCGACTAAACGTGTTAGCCGCAACTGTCTATTCAGATATTAAAGACGAAAATGCCCGTAACGCGATTAAACTTATGAAATTTATGGAAGCTGTGCCAGCTAACATACGATTAAAGTTACAAGAAGAAGGCGTGAATGAATATCATGCTGCTGTTGAAAGAGCACAGATATTACACGAAATTCTGCATAACGAAAAGATTCTACATTCCTTACCCTCTGTCAGTAAATCTCAAAATAACATTGAAGAGCAATTGAAGGAACTCTCGGAAAAAATAAATGCATTAACACTCGCACCGCCTGGACCCAAAACTGAAACTAAAAAAAAAAAACATGCAAGGTAGCCCAAAGTATAACGCTAATGCGATGCGCTATAGGAAAAATTTCAAAACGCGAAATTTCCCAAAACGTTTTTCCCCTCACAAAGTTACACAAAGAAAAGTTGTGACTTGTCAACTCTGTTTCCGCAATGGCCACCAGGCACATCAGTGTTTTAAATGGAAAAGAGTTAATACACAGAGAAGGGGAAATTTTAACAGACGCAACAATTACCAGGTTCAGGAAAACTAGAACAGAGACACAATTTTTATGTTGATGATTTTGTGTCTCAACCATGTGACTTAACATCAGCAACATTTCCTATTGACCCTACATTACCAAAGATCTCTAAAGAAAGATTAGTCAATTCAACCGGGTCACAAACTTCAGATCACATTAAAATTGCAAGAAATATCACTACTCAAACAGAAAATGAAGGCGATAAAATTGTTCACATCATTTGTAGTGTTAATACGCATTCTCCATCACTCCCTCTTGTAAAGGCCACTATTGCAAAACATAAAATCACCCTATTGGCTGACTCTGGAAGTAGCATTTCGTTACTTTCACAAAATTTATTTAATGAACTTAAACCTGTATTAAAATACAAGAGACTATCAACAGCCATAAATATTAAAACCGTCAATTCGGATGTTTCTTTTTCTTCATGTATTAGAGCATCCATTAAATTAGAAAAAAAATCCTTCTCGCACCACTTTTATATAGTGGATATTCCTGAATCCTCCAGTTTTGAAGGCATTCTTGGTTTTGATTTCATTAGTAAATTTAACATTATCATTGATACTTTCAATAAATGCATTCACATTAACAACAACTTGACTATTCACTAGAAACATCACACACTAAGTCTAAAGTCAGTGAAAGTAATCAATGTAACACCTTATGTGATGTAGTGACAAATCAAAAAGTTTTCTTAACCCGTAAAGTCATTCTAGAACCCAAGAGCAAACATGGTGCTCAGTTTACACAAACAATAATATCAAACATGACATAAATTATCTATTTGAATATGTGGCAGATAAAAAAGAAGTAATAAGTCATGATGCCATTATTCAAATGAATAATAAAACTAAACGCAAAAAGAAGCCTGTACAATTAAATCATTTCTTTTCTATTTCACTTAAAAATAATTCTGACACTACCATTCATCTCCCTAAACACACAAAAATTGGACATTTATCTGAAGTTGAGGAAATTCTTGACTACCCCTCTGATAATTTGGACAAGCATCATAACTCAGAACAACACTTCCTAAATTTTATTCAGGCATCTAATGAAACATTAAAAAAGAGGAAAGAGGATTTGGCAGCTACCGATTTTGATCTTACACATTTAAGTTCTAATGAAGCAAATACAATGACTAAATTATTACTTAATTACTACCCGGCCTTTTCAAAATCATTAAATACACTTGGACATACTGATAAGATTGTACCTGATTTGAAATGTATTAATGACTACCCTATAAAAACTCTTCCATTTCCCCTTCCTCAATCTTTGCAAAAAGGTACTTTAGAACAAATTAAAGATCTGCTTGATGCCAAAATTATTGAACGCCACTGTTCAGAATGGGCTTGCCCCATGCTTTTAGTCAAAAAGAAACCAGACGGAACTGGTAAACAAAAATTTCGTCTCGCCTTCGATCTTCGAATGGTAAATACTGTAATTCAAGGATCATCTTACCCTCTACCTAAAATTCAAACCATCATTTCAAATCTTTCTCAGTATCGATATTTTTCTTCTCTTGACTTTCATCAGGCATATCATCAAATTGATTTGCCAGAAAAATTCCAAAATCAGTTGACATTTACTACTATGTTTGGTTCTTTTAGATACAAGAGATTAGTGTTCGGATTAAAAAACAGTGCTTCTATTTTCCAAGCTTTAATGGACTCTTTGCTTGATGAGTTACAATTAGATGGTGTATATACATATCAGGATGATTTCATTGTAGGTGCAAACTCTTTTGATGAAATGTGTAATAAATTTAAAAAAATTCTCTCTATCCTAACCAAACACAACTTAACCCTGTCTCCTAGCAAGTGTACTTTTCATAAATCTAGTATTGACTATTTGGGATTTCATGTAGAAAATCAGTCAGTTTCCCCGATTCAGTCAAATATCATAAAAATAACATCTTTTCCCACACCTACAACTAAACGTCAACTAAAAAGACTCATTGGTGTCATTACATTTTATAAGAGTCTAATTCCATCCTTTTCTGAGTTAGTACAACCACTGATAAACCTAACTACTCCAAAAGTTAAATTTAAATGGACAGTTAAACATCAAGAAATCATGGACACAATACAGAAAATTTTCTTTAATTCTCCCATGGTTAGATTACCTGATTGGAACAAGACATTTTATTTAAATACAGATGCGTCAAATGTTGCTATTTCTGGTGTTTTATTACAAGAACATGATCAACAACTTTTACCGGTTGCATATTTTTCTAAATCTCTTAAGCCATCAGAAAAAAAATACCCTGCACTTAAATTAGAACTCATGGCAATTTATAAATCTGTAACCGCTTTCAAATATTATTTATATAACAGACAATTTGTAATTCTTTCTGACAGTAAACCCTTAGAAAAATATAACAAGACTACTAATCCAGCTGATATTATCTCTCGTTGGCTCATGGAGCTTTCAGAGTACTCATACACTTTTAAACATATCCCTGGTAAGAAAATGTTCTTGCTGACTATTTATCTCGCTGTACTTTTGAAAACAATCAACAAACTCTGGATACTAACCCTGAACTTATCCATGACCCTCAACCATTACCTATTGTTGACTATGATACACCAGACTGTAATAATTCATGTTCAAGTGCCACTAAGAAATATGTCAACTATCTTGTATCTGGTAAACAAACAAATCCAGATCCTTTATTGGAAATTTCAAATGAGACTTTCTGCACTGAACAAAAAAAATGACACCATCTTGTCCACTGTTTACAAAGATATTCTAAAGAAAGGACCTTCTCAAAAATATCCTAATTACTTCATACACCCTGATTCGAAAGTTTTAATGTTAAAAAAAGAAAATAATCTTAACAACACTTTTTCATATCACATTGTTGTTCCTAACTCTCTTAAAAGCAAAGTTTTAACAATCTCTCATTTATCTCACTTTGGTTTTAATAAAACTTATGAGTTTCTATCATCAAGATATTTTTGGAAAGGCATGTATGTTGACACCTTAAACTTTGTAGCTTCATGTGTCAAATGTCTTCAATGTAAACATCATCATACCCCTCCTGCACCCTTACAACCCACCTACACGCCCAGATATCCTGGCCATACTATTAGTACAGATCTCGTTGGACCTTTTTCTAATGGTAAACATATTTTAACTATTACAGATCACTTTTCAAGACATGTTGAACTTTTTCCACTTAATGATACATCTGCAACTAAAGTCGTTAAATGTTTATTCTCTTACATAACCACCTTTGGGAGACCTTCTGTTGTCTTATCAGACTTAGGACCCCAATATACATCTCAAATATACAAAATTTTTAGTGATACTCTAGGTATTAAGGTACTTCACAGCTCTGTTTCGAGACCACAAAGCAATGCTCTTTCGGAGAGAATAAATAAATCTATTAAATACTCTGTTAATATACTTTTGCAAGAAGGTCACTCATTTGAAAATGCAATATTTATACACAAGTCGCTCTATAATGGTTCAAAACATTCAACTACATTATTCACTCCTAATCTTCTCCACTTTGGACGTGAACTTTCATTAATTTTTGACACTTTTGATCAGAATAGCAATCAACCTTTTCTAGATAAACATACAGAAATACATAAACTACTTGAAGATTTACACAAAATATATGACAAGGCTTACAATAACATTAAAACAGCACAGGATAAAAGATATAAACATTACGGTCAGAAAGCTAAATTAAGAACCATTTGTCTCAAAGATATTGTGTACTTAAAGTCTGTTGATAAATTCAAACCTAAATACACTGGACCATATATTGTAACTTTCAAACATTCACCTGTGTCATTCTCGATCAAGAGATTGTATGCTGCTGATAATACAGCATTTCGGGTGCACATTGATAGGTTACTTCTTGCACCACCTCGATATGGACATTTATTCGATGCTACAAGTCACTTAAACAATCACAACTTCCCTAATGTTTATCAACCACATACATATAATTTAAGAAACAGAAAATAATATACTTCTGTTTACATTTTGTTCTTATGACATGTATTGTGAAGCTAAGTGTACAACCAGAGGCCTAGGTTGTATGTATGTTGCTTACAACAGATCTTTGACAACATTATGGCTGGCCCATGACTGTTTTCTTCGAAGATCTCTTGTGAACAATATTTTGAATCACTTTACACTCATTTCATTTTACTGTACACTTTTTATGTTATTTACATACACTTAACTATTATTTACAGTTTAACATTTATTTTACATTTCATTCTTTTACGATTACATTTCAGTTAAAACTGATAACTAACACATTTAATAATTGCAGTTATTTTAAAAAAAAAAAAATTCACATGTAATTTGATAACATTTTCTTGGCAACCAGTTAGTTACCTTCTAAACATATGACTTGTGCATTATTTAACCTGATTATGACTTTTTCATTTTTTATGTCTCTCTTCACTCTAGGATTGTCTACCCCTTTTTGATTTGATATATATGTGACATATATCTATTTTTTTTATTTTTAATTCTCCCTTTCGAATGTTTTGTTCCCGTTCAAAATTATTGCCCTTAGGGTCCAAAACTTCATTGTGTTGAGAGACAACCCCTTGGAATTGGTGTTCCAATTAACAAAAAATCAATTTTTGCTTGTAAACCGACGTCTGCTCCTTTAGAGGACCGCTAGTGTCTTCGGAGGAGCAGGGACTCATATAAGCGGGCGCTGTATGAGTCTCAAAACACCCTCCTCACATAAGGCTGAAGCCCTAAGCTGACGCCATAATACTTGTGGTCTACACAAGATTCAGGGTGACACCTTTTTCATGGGCGTGCTTCAGGCACCTCTTTTTTTTGTCATCCTATGCTGCATGCATGAACATTACATTTTTTTTAAACCATGTCCAATTTCTTTTAAAATCATATTACAATTGATTATTAGTTTACAATTACACATTTCACTTATTATTATTTACTCTTTACTTCTAGTGTTGCATTTGTGTTTATATATATATTTTTATTGTTAGTACTTGTATTTTTCATAAAATGATCCGAATCAGGATCAATATTTTGATGATGTGCAGCCAAGGGTCTAGTTACATGCTGCTTAAATATTTGCTGCCAGAGTCGACTCAGTCAAAAAAAATATACCATGGTATGCAATTTTGAAGAAAATTTTACTGAAGGTGGAGATCCATAAACTTAATTTAGAAAATATTAATTCATAAAATCTCTTAGGACTGTTGAACTATTGATGAAAGAGATTTTTTTTTGTTTTCATGACAGCAACTTGTTTAAAAAAAAAAAAAAAACTTTTATGTTTTGAAGATATATTTATATGTGTAACTATGTTTCTTGCTGTTTTGCCCATGCACACGGGTCAACAAAAGTTTTTTTTTTTTGCGGTGTCCCAGGTGATATATATAACGACTATCTCGTTATATATGTTTGCATTTTATTCCCCCCCCCCAGACAGTTTCAATTAAAATTCTGTTTAATAACTTATTTATTTTGTGCACTATAGTCAAACAGTGCAGCCCCTAAATTAAATTCAGCATTTAAAAACTAAATCGATTGTATTATCAGCCCTTCTCATTTAAATTAAATTATTCTAGGTACTCATCTCTTTAATAAAATAAAATCAGTGAATCACTCTCCATTTCCACTTTCTGATTCTTTCACACATACGCTTTAACCTTGTACAAAATTCGTTACGGCTGACTGTTAGTTTCAAAAGCATTTTAACTTCGGCCATTTCCTTATTTGGGCATGAATATAACTCATCATTTAAAATCACTTTACATGCAATCTACTTATTAGAATTATCTTCGCTTCACACCCTTTTGTTCAGATGTATGGCAATTCTGCATTTTTGTGGTAAAGCGGTGTATCTTTGATCTTACATCTGGTCTAGAAAAATACAGTCTCATGCTTTTTTAGCCTAACGAACTCGGTCTGTTACTATGCCCTTTCCAGATAACACTTTTTTATTTTTACATTTAACCGCAGCTGTATCAATGTACTGATGAGGCTCCGTCTATCATGACTCAGGAATGTATGCAGCCCACAATCTGCCCCCCCCCCTACACAATTAATATGGTAGAAGCCTACCGTACATTTTTGGCGAACATACCAGCCAATGTGTCTCTTAGCCCCTGTGCATGGCGCAAAAATACTTTTAGATTGGCGATATTGTAGCCCGCCAAGCAAGAACGTTGTAACTGTATATTCTTATGATTCCTGCTTTCTCTCTAGCCTCGTGATGACGTCTTAAAAGAGGCTCCTTATTGCTTTTCCCCTGTACCTCTCCCTTCGACTTTCATCATGAAAATAAAATAAGTCTTCGTTTACCGAATTGGAGTTGTTTTTAATAGGACCTGGTGTTTTTTAAATTCTCGCAACCTTATAAACGCAAACGGCCATCTCTTCTAGCAAAAAAGGTCATCATAAGCCCTAACGAAAAAAGTTTCCTTAAAGTTTGTATCCTGGAATTTTACTATATTTCTATCCTCAGTTGATCATAGACGCTGTAAAATAACATAACTTTATACGAAATATGACCGCTACCCTTAAAAGCCGAAAAACTTGCAGGCCAATGCTCATTTATCTGCTAAATCATCTCCCCGAAGCTAATTTCAAGCAAATCAACGACATCAAAGATCTTTGCTTCGTAAACATTACAAATCATTGCTTTGCTTACAGCAATATTGTTAAGCTATACAACCGTCATGTCACTAGGGTGTTTCCCAGCAAAAATTTGTAATTGCAACGCTAAATGTACTAAATGTATCACAGACCGTCTAACTATGAATTTTCCAAGAGTTTGAAAAATACCACTAAATGTGCCAACCGTTCTTCTCCCCTCTTCAACTTTTATAGGTTGCCCTAAAATCCCCCATATGTAACCCCAACATCCTAAAAAGGAAATAAATTTTACTTGCTCACTACAGAATAAAATAGAGTATTTCGCAATCCAAAAAATAATTCTCTCATAATGCCTGCAATACAGAGAAATTATAACTGTATTACAAACCCAGTGTTGCGTTGTCCCTGGTCAAATTAACTTCAGTAATAAAGTCCCGGCTCTGAGCCCTTTTCCAAATGTTTCTAATATTCGAATTAACGAAACTAATGCACCTACAAAGCATAGTAATAGTGCATCAAATTTTAGATAAACTGATGATTTTCAGGAAATTTTGTGCATTGCATAAAATATATTTTCAGCAATTCAAACTTTGTGAGACTCATTTCAAAAGATTTATAGTTTAAGAAATTTGCCCATTCAACAAACAGGTTTCTAATTTTTCTTAAATGTTCAAATACTATAAAATAGCATAAAATATTCTTGATTTATAGACGCAAAAACATCGTTCTGATAATCCGACTATTTTCCTTTCAGTTAAACTGCTAACTACAACTCTAGAATTTCAATCATAGGTACTATTACATTATACGAAAAATATGGTGTAATCTAGTTTTTTAAAATGTTGTCTATTAATATTTATTGATGTGTCCGAAACATTTTAGAGAGAGATTCACTATAAAAATTATTGTTATTAATAGCAGTTTAAAAATTTAGAAATGCTGCTAGACAATGAATGCACAGTCTTTTTGCATCCGATATTCAAAATGTTAGGTAATGCATTTGAGCATATTTCAATCTGTCTTTTAAAATATTTAAGTTTACTTAATCTTCTTTTGTGATAAAAAACAAATAGTTTCATGACATACAATTTCTATAATTAATCATTTATCATGAATATCATATAATGGATAATTCCATGCGAACTTGTCATGTCTGTCACACAGCTGAAAATCGCTATGCTTGTTGCCCACCGTTATTTTCGAAAAGTTTGCTTCGCCTTATTCAATTGATGAGACATCTCCAAAAAATAAGTCACATTTTTCCGTTCTAAAATACTGCTAGCCAAAAATCGTAATATGAGACAGACATGACAAGTTCGCATGGAATTAGCCTATTCTTTTATAGACTGCCATTAAAATTTTTCTCAAGAAAAATCTTACATCAGTAAAGTGGATCTAACCAACTTCTTTTGCACTACTGTGCTCCCAGCGTTAAATATATGGAAACAAGATTATTTATTAGAGGAACATCTTACGATGTAATAAGTAAAAACATGTAATTTTTCAGCATGTGTATGACACATATAACATACCTTTAAAACGCTTCTGCGATAATAATAAAATATTTTCATATCCGTATTATATATTATTCGCGTCTATTTTTACCTTATGCCACGCAGTCCAAGTGCAGTTAGGAGATAACTGTTTCACGCTATAAAAATATCTCATCAAGCCCTTTAGTTCATTAAAATGCTAAAATTAATGCCATCCTATTCTTCAAATATTTTCCTAGTATTATTTTCATAATTTTCGAGACAATTGTGTTAGATTATATAGGTAATCTCATACGCATTAAGAATGTCTAGTAAATTGATTTTCAAATTTGAATCGTTACTAAATATAATGTACACATAAAACTGTTAACGTGTTTATCATTATGAGATTTTATTTCAGAATATGTATTTCTTTGAAAAATTTACCCACTCGCAAAATATTATTTAGATATTTTAGTTGTCTTAGATCTTAAAGCATAAACTAATGTGCGTATTTTAAAGAATGCTCTCAGAAATACGTTTAGGTATTAACATCTGACAAAGAATTACCCTATATTTCCGTGTATAAGCCGAGATTTTTTGGGCTCTTTTTTAACTCCAAAGTAGGTGGTCGGCTTATACACGAGTCTAAGAAATGTTCAAAAATCGATATTCTAATATTAAAAAGAAAAGATCGTAAATATAAAACATACTTACAAATTTCAATAAATACTTTAAAACTCACATTAATTCACAATGGAAAAAGTTACCAATCTTCATTCACTATCCAAATCATTATCAGAATTTTCAAGCAACTCCTTAACATGTTGAGTGTCACGATGACTGACACTGAAGCGCTGAAAATTTACAATGTTTAAAGTATTTTTTTTTAAGAAAGTATAATCCTGTAATAAATAAAAGGTAGGTAAATTTTAAATATTTGTTCAGTAATTATTTAAAACAATGTATATTTTTTCAGTTTTGTATCATATTTTAGACGTCAGCCAATGGTGAATGACACGTTTTAAACGGAAAGTTCGCTGTCAGCCACCGGTGGCTGACGTGGCGCTTAACGTGTTAAAATAGCTTTCTTTCATTGGTACATCAGTATGAATATCGAATAATTCACCGCCGTCACAATAGCCGTCTTCTTTTAAAAAGGCAGCATCTGCATTTCCATCCAACGCATTATTGATGAAACATTTATTGAAAGATCAAATGATCATTTCTTGGTGTAATTCAAACCAAAAATAGGAAGTTTGATGTATATGATTGAGCATAACAGAATGATGCTCATTCGCTCATTCTGTCATAACAGAATGAGCGGGGCCCAATTAAACAGATTTGGCACTGCGTCCAGACAGAAAAAGAACGATCAATAATTTCGGAAAGCGCATTTTTTTCTATTATCTATGTACAAAAATGTTCTAAGTTTTTCTTTTTTCGCTGAATTTTTCATCACCATTTTTTAACATCCGTTTCCGATTTTGGATGATTTTCCACTAAAACGTCTTATACTCTGCTTACATACATATCGGCTTATACACGGAAATATACGGTAAATCACTTTATCACAAAAAGAAAAAAAAATGAGAAATATCCATAAAATTAAAGGAAAGTTTTTATTGTGTCAAATGGAATTTTATTTTTATTTTGCAAGTTTCAATCTTTTACTTTCTTTGAAAAAAATATGAATAATATTTTGATTCAGATGTTGAAAAATTTAACATTTATTTGATTAATTACGGTAATGTAGTAACACAATTTTACTTACTTTATTATATGTCTAAGAAATAAAAATCGTATGTAAGAAAAAAAAATAATCTATAAAATAATTGTTTAATGGTTATCTCTTAAATTATTAGAAACATCAAATATATTTTTTGCGTGCAATGGAATTAAAAAAAACTCACACCCAAAATTTATTATCCATAAAACATATCTAAGTATTTTCTCTACAATGTTCATAATAAGAAATATATTGAAGCTAGATTTATTATGGGGTCAACATCTTACGATGCCATAAAAATATATGAATGAAAATCTGAATACTAAGCACAACTTTGTGAGTTGTTTAATAATAATTTGAAATATTTTAGAATATGTATGACACATGTAGTTGTAATATAAAAAAAATGCATGAGAATAATCGACTTGCTTTAAAACCCTTTCGGGACCAGTGATGCCAAATGGCATCATGACATTCACGATTTTTTTTTTTTTTTATATATAAAAACTGAATCTCGGAGATTCTGTTTGGTGTAATTCAAAAGCCACTTTTTCTGTCTTTTCAGTAGTATTTTTTTATTTCCTCAATCGATGGTAGCAGAGGTTCGAGAAACTGAAATGTAATGCTTGGTTTCCTTTTGAAACGTGAAGTGAAAACATGACTGTGAAAAAAAATTATTATTCGCACTTTTCCTTTTTTTTTATAACATTTTTTTAAATATGAGTTGTAATATGTATGAAGTACATATTTATGTATTTATAATTCAACAATTGTATTTTTGTTTCAGTAACAATACATAGTAAATATAGATGATTCCAAATAGCATCACTGGGACTAGATAAATAGTTACAACTTAACTCTTTTGTTTTCTTATTTGATTTGGAAGTTTTGTGAAAGGGGAAAAAAATCCTTTACTGTTTATCATGCCAAAGCGAAAAAAGGAGTTTGTATCATTTGGATAAGCCATTTATTTACTAAAGAATGGTGATCTTCCTGATACAGAAATTGAAAAATCTGACGAAGAGGACAATGAAAGTGCACGCAATCTATCAAATGCAGATGATTGCGTGCACTATTGCGACAATGGATTCCGTGGTTGCCCAATTCAATTATACCGCTCGTCGACCTAACTGTTCGGTGTTTTCTCTGGTTGCCCAATTCAATTGTCAATATTCTTGATCTAGATACAAATGATTCAGTTGGTCCTCTTACTATTTTTGAAGGTAATAATTATTAGAAGTTGAAGTTGAAAATGGAAATCAGTTAGAAGATACGGATATTGTACCATTTGACACGACATCTACAGAAACCTCTTCACTGCCTCCTGATGAGATTTTAGTCCTTATGAGTACTTTAAATTATTTTGAGATGAATAATACAGGTAACTTAGTTAATCAAGTGGCTGAGATGTTCCGCTGGCAAAGCTCGTAGAAGTGAAGTGCTGTTTCGGAACCAATCGTGTTCGTCGCCCAATCTGTTCGGACGTTTCTGTGGTTTTCATCGAACCATGGGTATCCTTGCGTAAATACGGATTACTTTCCCTTAGAAAAACACCCACTGAGGACACCCACTCCCTCAGGCGTATATCTCTCGTGTAGATAATCGGCCGTCATGAATAACACCAACACCATCTTAGTGCATCAAACGAATCTTTATTCTTGCCAAAAGCCTGGAACTTCAGTAAATACAATTATACATGAAATGTACATTAAAAAAGAATACATATTAAAAATTGAATGCATGTTTTCTTTTCGTTTGATTCCAATGAGGCCACATGGCATAATGAGCATTTCGTGTACAATTCATATTTGGTCCCAATGATGCATAATGGCAACGTTAAAAAAAACTATTAAAAATGTAAAATATTTTTTTAATTAGATTTATTTTTATATTAGCTAAAAATAGCGTTAATTCCAGAAATTCAGATTTTTCCTCTTGTTGCCGGGCTGAAAGGATTAAGTCAGTTTCATCCAATCTACCACAAAATAATGAATGTAATTTCCAAGCAGATTATCATTATAAAATATTAGTTTAATTTAAATCCGAGAAAATTGCAACATCTCTGATGAAATAATTATGCATATTAAATTCGTGATAACTCTTGCTTACTGTGGCACGGTTCACGTTTTGTTTGAAGATAACTTTATCATCGTTTCTCAAAATCCCATCAGGCCGGTTAGTCTATTCAAATGCTAAAACTAACTATTATCATTCTCTACAAATCCTAGTCTATGCGACGAGTTATCTATTCATTATTTATGCAACAATTACTCTCAATTCTATTAAAATTCTCATATTCAATTAAGATAGGGTATACGTAGGACAAGGAATATATTTCAGAATTTAAATCCTTATGTATTGCATAAAATATATTTTCTGAAATTCCAATTTGTCATTTCACTTCAGAGATATTATTTCCTACGACTTTTTCACTTTTAAAAAACATGCTTTAATTTTTTTAGTTTCTCAAAACCTCAAATAGATTAAAATGCATTTAAATTGTAGGGGGAGGTGGGGGCACATTTTCCTTTTAAACTAAATTATGTTAGAATATTTCATAAAACTTTGTTAATATTTTAATAATAACAAAGAACAAATTCTTTTACATATGGAAATGTTGAAATTTCAAAAACACATCTGTCAGAAAAATTATATAGCCTAATTTTATCATGATATACAATGAATTACGAAAATCAGTATTATTAAAATAAGGTCACTGTGTGGTCCCATTTCTTTTGTAAAATAAAAACACATCTATTAAATTTTACCCTAGTTTTTGACAGATTTTCAGTTTTTTATCCGTAATATTTTTGGAAGACCTAAAAAATAGGCTTTAGATCGTTAAAATCTGGAAGATTATATAATGCTTTATGATAAGCGTCACCACTCTAACATATAGTACTTGAATAGTACTTCTCAATAGTACTTGAATAATAGTATTGTTTTGTAACAAATGATAAGATATTGAAATTTTATTGCCGTACAACAAAAATTTAATTTCGGTTATTGAACTGAATGTTTGATTTTATTTTAAGTCATTTAAAATTTAGTGTACTAAATTACATATGAAATAAAAACAGGTGTTCTGTTGATTGCTTTATAAAAGAAAACTGCAAAATGAAGTAACACAAATTTCGATATCTGCCAAGAATTACCAAACTCATAGGCAGGCCGAAGACATAGTGGTTTTGGAGAAGTGAATAAACAGAATTCAATATTGAATAGTTTATTTTTAAACTTTTCGAAGTCGTCTTTGAGATGTAAAACAATCGAAAACCAGTTGATACACCTGCGAGAGATCAATATTAAAGATGTTCTATATACAGTCTTTTGTACAGAATCTAGGCGAAAAGCAATTTTAATTAAAAACTCTGATACAATTTTCGCATTTAGTATATTTTCTCAGAATTCCCACAGTACCAAACACAATAACAATAAGCATATTTGATAATGTCATGTTAGCCGCATAACAGCTATTAATCGCGAAATATTTCTGTATTAATAACAACATTTCTTATTTTCTGTGTTTTCAGTGCTATATAGTGGATTTTTTTTTTTTTTTTTTTTTACTCTGATATACCAAATTCGCACCAGAAATTTAAAATAGCAATATTTTCTATATTTGATAACAGACATTCCATATTTAAATAGCAAATGGAAATTTATTATTGAAATTTTCTGAACTACGAAATTGCTAGAATGCATCCTACCCTGGGAATTAGAGGCTTAATCACTTAGTTCGGTTTAACGTGTGTTAAATTGGTATTTTATTGAAGACTTGTCATATTTTAACACGATTGGTAATTTAATTTCGGAATATTACACACAAAAAAAGAAGTGTTGAATTATTAATATTGTTTTGAGTGCAATCTAGTGAATATTCAGTAAACGGGTTGCATATTTATTTTTTAAGTAGTTGAGCAAAATATTTGCGCTTGAAAAGTGTTTTCAAATTTATGAAAAAACGGTGAAGTGAGATGCAGTTTTCACTAAACAAGCATTTGAAGCTAAGTTTTGCTTTCTCATGGCGGGTGAAAAAAATTAAATTGTGCTACATTTAGAAGTTTTAAAAAATGCGTTAAAAGGGAATTGAATTCTAAGTTCGTTGCGACTGTTGATATGAAATGAACCTTTTATAAGGCAATATTTATGCTTTATAATATATATTAAATTTGTAATTGGACACATAGGCTACAACGCAGCAATGAATACAAAAGTGAATGGAACAATTGCAACATTGTTCCAACCATAAATTTCTTTTCTGACTCTTTCATGCAAGATAATCTGATAAGAGATTTTTGTGAAAAAAGTTAATTATCCATATTTTTAATTTAATATTTGCATCATATATAAACATCATATAAACTACAATACTGCCTATGAAATACAACAATAAATGACAAAACTTTTCCCTTTTCGAAAATTCAGTTAGAAATTCCTTTTTTGATGACAATTTATTTCTGTTCTGCGAGTAATAAGGTTTTCCTAAATAATTTCTGTTTTTGGATTTAAACACAAACGCGATCAAAAAAGTTCTTTTACTTTTAATTTACGTGAATAAAGTTTAAATTTTCGCAAGCAAATATTTAATTACACTTAATAGCTCTTTAATATTTCAAACGTTAGATAAGGGTCATTATCAAATTTCGTAATAAATGTAAGATTAAAATGTAAAAAAAAAATACCTCTCTTCAATAATACACATTATCTCTATTTTAATCACCAAACATGTTTTTCTTTTTATCCACTTAAAAAAAATAAGCATGAGAAATTTAAATCTAAAAACGTACCACGTTGCCTTTATATTTCGGAGACTGCGTCACATTGTGGCAGCCGCGTAAATTTTATTGTACATGATCAAATACATGGTATAGATAACGGTTTGTACCGGTTTCTAAAGGTGAAGAAAGAATATTAGAATTTTGTGTAACTTGAATGAGATTATTGTTTATTTCCGTTTTTTGGTTACATTGTATTTTCCTAGATTAAGAAGTATTTGTCTTTTTTCAAATTTAAGTTACTGTGTCATCTTTTTGAGAGTTTTTTACCGACTGCCAAAATATTTAACAAATTCAGTGAAGATGAAAGAAATCAGTTGAACTTACAACAACAAGTTTTTATTTAAATTTTATCCACAATTTAATTTTTGTTACAAATCATCCTTTTCCATTTGAGTTATCTAATAACAGTAAAGATTTCACGAGTTTCTGCTTATTTTTTAGACCAACTACTCTTCCATGCGAAATTTGTGTAATTTTTTCGTATTGTAAAATATGAGATAATTGAAATTAATGAAATGATTAATCCCATCGAATATGTCCGAGAAGTTTTCAGTTTACAATATTTCAGTTAGAATGTAAGTGGCAGCATTTCCTCGTGCTTTTATCGTTTTCAGATACATTGCGTACAGATGGAGGTTTAACTATAATCCTGTTCATGTAATAATAGATGACGTATACGTACATAAATATATAAAACATAATAAATATATATAACTATATTTATTATTTATCTACTACATTTATAATGCATTATACGCTCAGTTATACATATAACTATAGATAGTCTTATAGAACGGAGGAAAAGACATAAGCTCTAGAAAATAAATAATAAATATAAAAAGACATGAGCATTTTCCGGTTAAAGATGCATCACTTAAAAAGTAATAATAATAATAATTATTATTATTATTATTATAAAAGGCGTAATTTCGCTTCCACGAATTTTATACCGAACCACAAGGTGCATAATACTCTAGTAAATACGTTTAGTTGAATAATTGATCCTGCAAATTTCTAGCCTTACACTCACGATCGATTTAGACACCAGAGTGTCGTAGTTCAAAAGCGCTGCTCAATTGTTATGTATGTATATATATATATATATATATATATATATATATATATATATATATTACTTTAATTCATTTATATGTAAGCCTTCCATGTGTCGAAATATTATCTATAAACAAGCAACAAAGTCGGAAGATTATCTATAATTTCAAAGTACTTGAGATAAAATTTATAGTACTTGTAAAAATATATTTGTCTTCTGAAAGAAAGGGAAAATCTGCTGACTTTATTTTATAGAAATTGTCGCATTGATAGCTCTCAATTTAATATTCAAATGGATGTGATAACGTACAAAAGAATTTAGAAAACTTCATTGCATCGTTATGTGATAAGTACCACTTTAAAAAGTTTATATAATTAGCTGAAGCTCTTGCATAATCAATCAAACTGATGCAATGAACTGGAGTTTAAACTCTCTGAAAGTTTCATCGGAGTTTTCCAATGTTTTTCCTTTGTAATTAATTTTAATTCATAAACATGATTCTTCTTCAACATTCTGTTAGATAAATATTTAATGTATTTTTTACTACTGAAATATATAGTGAAAAATAGTTATTAACTACTCGTTATTAACTACTCGTTATTATTATCTACTCGTGGTTATTATATTAATGATTATAGAAGTTAAAATTCCTAAAAAATATCTTTTATTACTTTATGCACGTTTTTAAATTTTAAACGTTTTTAGCAATTTATGAAGAGGTGCAGTATTTTGAAACATACATTAAGTTCCTTTGTACATTGTAATTCAAACATCAAATTGAAATTGAAATTGGCTTTCAACTGCAGTTTTTAATGTTTAGACAGCGAATTAAAAACATCATAATAAAAAAAAAAAAAAACAATAATTATTAGCAACAGTACGTGTTAATGAAAATTTTTACTTAAAAAGAAAGAAAAATAAAATTAATCGACATTTCATGATATTGACAGATTAATTTACATGTGCAATACAGTTGTAACTAATTAAAAGATGCTGAAAAGTAAATGATATATATTAGTAAACAAGAAAGAACTAATATAAAGTTAAATAATATATTTAGACAATTGTTCTTATTTCAGAAGAAGAATGTAGCAACATACACTAAATTTTTAATATTAATATCCGTACATGTCTCTGTGTGTGCGTGTTTATGACTGCAGCCGGAACTACCCTTTTCTCTGTCGGCGCAGAGAGATGCGAGAGGCATGCGTTTTTATTTAAACGCGCGAATTAATTTCTCACGGTAATTACCGGAAAAATTTACCTTCTGATTCAGAAACATTGGGCAAATGAATCCAAAAACGAAAACGGGAAATTCTCGCGCAAAAAGAGCGTGAATTCGGTGTCGTTTTCAAGGTCCCATCATGAATTTGCTGAAAATAGGAAAACTGACGAACCGATCGATTTTAAAATTTCAGATATCTTATAAAACCATCTAAAATTTTTAAATGATTGAAGGGAGTCGAATTTTCGTGGAGGGGACGGCGCGAACATATTTTAAAATAGTGGCTTTTTATTCAATAAATATAGTTTCATATGCGGTTTTTTGACGGATCCCTCAAATAAATATTATTTATTACAGTGATATATCATAGGAAAGACCATACTGATGTTATGCATCTCCTGGGTTGTTCCCCCAACTTTGCCGCCAGAGGTTACTTTTCTTAATTTCGCCGACAGCGCTAATGTGATGCATCATTGTAAAGGCCTGTGACCACTTATTCATGTTATGTGTCTCCTGCACCGCTTCGCCCACTTTGCCCCACCGGAGGGCACTTTTCTAATTTTTGCCGACACCCCTTATGTGACATATCGTTGAAAAGGCCTTTGACCACTTATTAATGTCATGGGCCTCCGGTTTCATTTCCCCCCATTGTCCCCGGAGAAATTTTCAAAATTTTTGCCGGCACCCCTTAACCCCTTCGGGACGAGCGTCTTTTGCAGAATTTTTAATCTTTACACACCGGATTTTTAAAACAGAATTTTTTGACTAATTGAATCGGGAAAATGCTCGGATTAAATAAATCAAAATTTACAAAACAA
>CAWVRF010000271.1:0-63216 GCA_963932465.1 Maratus speciosus | reverse complement strand
GTCTAAAATGTATAAAACCTAAAATATTAAAAATATGAGAAATTCCATATGTAACCATTGCTCTTACATTAGCCCTGAAATCACAAGACTGGGGTCGCTGGTGGCCCCCAGAAGGACATTTTTGTGTGTGGGGGGCGGGGGGATGGGTTGGTAATCATGTTCACTTGCCCCAAGTAGTCTCAGTTTCATTGCGGTATTTGTGAAGCCTTCAAGACTACCAGGATGTTTACCTTCCTTAAGTATTTTTTTTTTTTTTTTTTTTTTTTTTTTTTTTGCGCGTGTGTGTGTGAAAAGGTAAAATATTGAATTTGTCTGAAGTGTGTATGGTCCATCAGACAAACTTCTCGCAGAACTTTGTTCGGCGCATACATGATTTACATTTATTAAATTTATTTAGCTACATATAGAAAATTTATGATTATTTTTCTCATCTGCTTTGTTCAAGTCTTACCTCATATCTTGCTTCGTTGTTTAACCTGCATAAAGTAAATAAAGAAAATTTATCATTATTTTTCAGCTAATTCCAAAATACTTCGATCATCTGCTTTGTTCCTTACCTCATCTTGCTTCTTTGTTTAAATTTTACTGATTTAACTAAATATTATTTTCTACATAGTCCAGTACTTAGTTTATAACTTGTTCAGATTTTTGAACAAGAAATATAAATTCAGTGTGAAAATGTAATTTATTAGATGCAGAAAATCAGAATAATGATTTACAAATTAATTTGACCTATAATGTTCCTGAGAAATGCTATTGAAATTTGAATTGTTGAAACTTTTTATTCCATTTTTGAATGATAGAATGCATATAAAACTGCAATTATAATAAATTTTGTAAAATTTTTGGGATGGGCACTTTCTAGTGTAGTTTAAAAAATAAATTTGTCATAAAAAAAGTATGTATGCTTTGAAATTAAATATTTTTAAGAAATTTCCTGCTTCACATTGTTAAACTTCATGCCGCTCAGATACTTTAGTGTTAAAAGATACGATGGTATGAAATTACTGAATTTACACTTATCTTAATAGAAATATTTAATATTGGTCTAATGTTTTCTATATTGTTCGGGTACTTTGACTAAGTGATTTTTACAAAAATATTCTTAAAACTAAACAAGCTAATCATATGATCATGGTTAAAATAGTTATAGTAGTTTACAACTTAAAAAAAAATACACTTTAAATTAGCACTTTGTTAAAGTTCACTAACAGTTTTTTAAATTTAAGGGCTACTCATATTGGTCCTGCATAGAATGTCCACTTTTTTCCCATATGGGCACATATACGATCTAAGAGATATCTATAAAACTATTTACATAGATCTATAAGGATTTATAATGTGATCTTTATAGATTTATAGGTCACAGAACTAAGGGACTTCACTCACTTAAAAACACCCGCTCAGTAATATTAAACCTATAGGCATGTTTGTTTTAAAATTTATTGTTTGATTATTTTAAACCACTTTTTTTTGCATAGGATAGCCGAGGTCGATCTCTAATATGGCTATTTTTTACTTTTCAATTTCGGTTGGAGATTTAAAAAAATAAAGATACCTTCACTTTCGGAACCGGTTTCGTAGGTGAAAGTACTTTTATTTAAAAAAATCTGTAACCAAAATCAAAAAAGTGCAAAATAGCCCTGAGAACAAGCTCAGCTATCCTATATGTGAAAACAAATTGTTTAAAAATATTCAAATTTAAGTGAGAAATTCGAAAACCTGTCCATAAATTTTACATTACTGGGCGGGTGTTTTCATGTGAGCGAAGTCCCTTAGTTCTGTGACCTATAAATCTATAAAGATCACATTATAAATCCTTATAGATCTATGTAAATAGTTTTATAGATATCTCTATAGATCGTATATGGGCCCATATGGGAAAAAAGTGGACATTCTATGCAGGCCCAATATGGGTAGCCCATATAGATCTACACAGGCATCCCACATAGATCCATGTAGATATCTGTATAAATTGACATAGACATCTATATAGATATATATAAATAACCCGTATGGTCCATATGGAAAAAAAAGTGGGCATTCTATGTGGGCCCAATATGGGTAGCCCACATAGATCCATATAGATATCTTTATAGATCGACATAGACATCCATATAGATATATATAAATACCCCGTATGGGCCCATATGGAAAAAAATGTGGACATTCTATGTGGGCCCAATATGGGTAGCCCACATAGATCCATATAGATATCTTTATAGATCGACATAGACATCCATATAGATATATATAAATAACCCGTATGGGCCCATAGGGAAAAAAAAAGTGGACATTCTATGCGGGCCCAATATGGGTAGCCCATATAGATCTATATCCCTGACCCACTTTTGCCCATATGGGCCCATATAGATGTGCTGCCTGGGTTATTAGAAGATCACTTTTTGGAATAATTCAAAAATTACAAATTAAGCCACAGTTTGACTAAACTTCATTATAAAAGAAGAACAGACAGAAATGAGATTTTAATTAATAAGAACAACTAAAACTAATTCCAATTAAATGATAATTTAGGAAGCATTTTGAGACTTTTTTGCTCATTTCAGTATTCATTTGAAGTTTTGAATTTTTTAGAAACCATCTTAACACATTTACATGTTAAAATTAACCATCATGATAAATTCCAAGCTTCTTGTCTAACAGTCTACCACCTCTCTGGTGTTAGTGGCACCAACGTAAAATGCCGAAACAGAGTTGAAATAGAATGTCTCGAAAAATGTTGAAACAGAGACTGTCACCATTAATTTGCCAACATTAGATCAATATCTTCATTTTCTTCAATTGACGTATATTTCACCTCCTGTAACGTAGAAAAAAGGAAAGGATATGGGGCATTCTCACAATCTTTTGACTTTTTTTTGGGGGGGGGGGGGAATCTGGCGAAATTAAACTTGCTAAAATAACATTTTAATCTGATAGACGAATGCTTTAATGATTCAAAATAAAGAAAAAATGGTCAGCAGTGAAATTTATTTTTATTTAACCGAGGTTTAGGTTAAACTTGCGAGTTTAATTTTCCTTACCATTTTACCACTAAAACTTTTTATTTTCTTCTAAATTTTTACTTATAATGAATTTGCATAATACCCACAGGACATTCAAATAAGAAATAATACAAATTTAGTACTTTTAATACAGAATTTTTGTATAACATTGTCTTAAAAGGGTGTAAAAAAAGGGACGAAATGGTAAAAAAAGAGACGGTAAGGATGGAACGGTAAGTAAAATTACCACCTATTTTTAAGAAAATCATGTTAAGACTAAGTTGTTTGTAAGTTCATTGATTTTTCGAAACAATTGTTAACATTGGATTAAATTATTATTATTTTTTTATTTACCTCGAAAAGTGCAGGAATAAACCTTGGGGACTGTAAGACAACCAATAAAGCCACGGTGCTTGAAATTCATATTTAAATGCTGATTTATATTCTGCAGTATGTTTCCTGTCAAAGAATTTCAGATATTCTTTCTCTAGCATACTTCTGAATGGGCAAAAACTTGAAAAAAATTCTGTCGCTGCATCTGAAGTGATTTTCTGTATAATTTTATAAGAGGGATGGTAAAAAATGTAAAACCCAGGGACAGAGTTCAAAAAATAATATCAACCCAAAAAATGTGTGCAGGTTAATTTTTAGCTACATATTTATATAAAACAATAGTTCGAGTTTCAGAAAAAAATTAAATTGAATTATTTTTATTGAAACAGTTTTATCCAGACAGCCCCAAACTTCAAAATTAGCATCAGGAACACGAGATGGTAGATGAGTTTTCCATGTGTTTGGACCCCCAACATCGTCCAAAGCTCATTTATCTCGTTAATATTGTTGTGCAATCATGCAGTGGGATGTTCCCAAGTATATGAAATAAAAAAAAAAACACAAAAAAGTGTATTAAATAAAAAATTATTATTCAGGGACATGAAAGTTAAAAGATTGTGAGAATGCCCCATATTCGTCTATTAACGGAAAAATCCTTGTTGCTTCTATGAAAATTCTCATGAATTGTATTTCATAGAGTGTACGTCATACTTAAGGGGGATGGTCACTCAGCTTCCGATTACTCCTTACTAATATAAAGTCTATGGGCATTTGATGCATTCGTATATTTAAAATATCTCCTCAGGAAATTAATATTTTTAACTTCTATTTTTTGTGTACATTTCCTAAAAGATGTCTCTTTTTTTCTTAGTTATAGAAATATTTCTAAAGTATAGAATTAATTTTATATGAAATATTTAGTTCTTACTCACAGTTCGCCCGCTTTTAACATGTAAATTATTATATTCAGCATAGAATTTAAATGTATTTTGAAAACTAAGAAAACAAGAGACATCCTTTAAAAAGAGTACCCAAAAAGAAGACGTTAAAAATACGAATTTCTAGAGGAGATATTTAAAATATACGAATGCATCAAAAGTCCATAGATTTAACATTATAGAGGAGAATTCCGAAGTTGAGTGACCAGCCCCCTTAACTGCGATTTACCAAAACGTATTTTCTATAATGAGTGTTCTTATGTCGCTTGTTTACATAGATTAGGATACAAAACGGACTAGTTTTTTTAATGTTATCAAAAGAATATTAAAAGAAATACAGTATGTTGTGTAATAATTACATTATTACATTATAATAAATACATTGTTTTTTTTATTTTTTAAAGATGTTTAATATTTATTTGTGGTTTCTTTGTCAAGCATTAAAACTATCTACAATAAATATGATTATAAAAATAATTCAAATTTCTTAATTTCTCCCTTTTGCTTTTTTTCTACAAATGTACGTACAATATTATGTTCAGATAATTACTGTAAAATTGGAATGATATATTTGTAACGATTTTATGATTTCTTCTCTCTCTCTTTAAACCCACTGGTTATTCTAAGATTTCTTTAAATGCTATTATATATCTAACAAAAGCGCATTTCAATTTAAAATGTACGCATATGTTTCATTAAAATGAAAAACACAATTTATTTTTTAAACATGTAATACATTTTTTTAAAGAAAATCTGTTATATACTTTCATTTAGTTCTTAAAAAATTTCTGAATACAACATGACCTGATTTATTTTCGCGTTAAGTAAAAGTAATACTCACGTATGATTAACCCAATCTTCGTTACAAAATATCATAAAAAAATTTTGCTTTTTTAAAATATCATTATGTAATATGCTTTAATAATTCTTTGTATGAAGAAAAATATGCATAGTTTTTTAATAAAATAAAATATCGTTCTTTGATATGAAATATTATCAAAGAAAGTTCGTAATCCAACATTTTTCGATTTTTAAATCATATTTTAATTAAAAATATTATTGCCAATATTTTTGTAAGAATATATTTAAAATGTCAAGGATAAAATGCATGACGCTTCTATTGTTTCAAAATTAGAAATTGTAAATTAATACGATGTACTTATTATATTTCGATTTTTTAGTTAAAAGTAATTTTTTATATATAATTAATTAAACCTCAGTAAATTACGAAAAATTGATGCAAATGTTCAAAAGGATTTTAATAGGATTACATTTTTCTATTTTGATAATTTAAAATTAGAATAAAAATTTTAGTTTCTTATGTTATTTAATATGGTTTATATTTTATATTACATATTTTCATTAAAGGAGTTTTTTATAATTAATATCGCCATCTGTTTCGAGGAACAAACTAATTTTTAAAACACCAAATAAAATAAATTAAGACAGACTTGAGCACAGTTAAAAAATAAAATTTATAAAAAATATGCTTAAAAACAATTAAAAATCAATTTGTAGACGTTTCGCCAAGCGACACGTGAGAAATGACCACTACAAAATTTCCATTGCATAGCAAACGGTGGAAGAAATCAAGAACAGTTAAAGTTAGTTATTTTAAAATCAGACAATATTCCCTGGGGACAGAATGAGCTTCATTCAGTTCAAAGTATTCACTTCAAACGAATCACATCCCACTAATTGCAAACGCCAGTATTTTGAAATCGGGTTGCAACAGCTATCATGGTAGATTACTCCTTGAGGATTGCCTCACTCAATTGCGATCGCAGACTTTGAATGAAACTCGTTCTGTCCCTAGTGAATATTGTCTGTTTTTAAAATAACTAACTTTAACTGTTCTTGATTTGTTTCGTCGTTTGCTGTGCAATGGATATTTCGTACTGACGATGCCTCGCATTTCGCATGGCGAAACGTCTACAAATTGTATTTTTAATTATTTTTAAGTATATTTTTTATAAATTTTATTTTTTAACTGCGCTAAAGTCTGCCTTAATTTATTTTATTTGGTGTTTTAATAGTTTTTAAATTCAGACGTTAAATGTACATATACTGCAAACGAATTTTTTATGACTCATTAGACAGGAATTTGTGACTCATGCTAAACAGAACTAAGCCGTGTCACAATATTTTGTGTTTTGTGATACATTAAATTCCTTCAGTACACTACAGGGTGTCCCTGAATAATTAATAGGACAAACATGGAAGGAAGTTAAACTACACATAAAGAAGCAATTTTGGTGTAGCAATGAGGAATCGGAAATGAAAGGTTTCTGCGAAAAACAAGAAATGCAGAGGAAACGAAAACACGCATATTATTGTCATAGCAACTACAGTAAAACACCAAATAAAATAAATGTATGTTGAAAAACCTACATATACTGGTCAATATATCAATTTCAATTCAATATGCCCTTTCAGCCATAAAATAGCCGTTATTAAGACTTTAGCCTTCAGAGCCATAAAATATTGAAGTTCCAGTAATGATTTTAAAATAGAGAAACGTAAAATGTATCGCGTCGGTTAATAATAGCTATCCTATTGGTCTTGTTAAAAAAATCTTTAAAAATACTTTACATTTTGAAAATTCTACTCCCCCCCCCCTTTTTAACGTAGTAAAACAAGCTCCTTTATCTGTCTCCCTTATTATAAGAGCATTTCTGATAAAATTTCTGGAATTCTAAAATCATTCAATATTGGAGTTTCATTTAAATCGATTAATAAATTGAATTCCTTTTTCAATAAGCATAAATTTCAATATGATAAGTCTAAATTAACCTGCGTCGTTTATATTATTCCTTGTAAAGATAATTCCTTGCAATAGTGTATATATTGGTGAAACAGGTAGCTCATTGGAAATTCGCCTAAAAGAACATACTGGAGCTTTAAAAAAAAGGCAATTTGAATTCAAAAATTGTCCAGCATTCACTTCAAGCGAATCACATTCCTCTTATTGCGAAAGCTAGTATTTTGAAATCGGGTTGCAACAGCTACCACGGTAGATTACTCCTTGAAGGTTGGTTCACTGAATTGCGATCGCAGACTTTGAATGAAGCTCGTTCTGTCCCTAGTGAATATTGTCTGTTTTTAAAATAACTAGCTTTAACTGTTCTTGATTTGTTCCGTCGATTCCAATGCAATGGATATTCTGTACTGATGATGCCTCGCGTGTCGCTTGGCGAAACGTTTACAAATTGTATTTTTGATTGTTTTTAACTATATTTTTTATAAATTTTATTTTTTAACTGCGCTCAAAACTGTCTTTTTTTTTTTTTTTTTTTTTTGTGTGTGTGTGTGTGTGTGTGTGTGTGTGTGCACTCTCCTACCCTCCCTTTTGAGTACCTAAAGTGGTTTAAACACCAACGTACGGAGTAACCAATTTCAATTCGAGTAACTTTTGCCGGTTACTCGATTTGTTTAAGCATACCACGACGTTCCTGAAGCATTTTTCTATACGTTGCACCACTTTTTTCGAAGTTACTCAGAAAAGCGTTATTCCACAGTCATTCATACACACCGTGTGTTATGTAAAATCTAAAATCTGTATAACGCCATGTGGCGGTGTGTAAAAATTCAGCCTCAAACCCAGTGAGTTTCCTAACGATTACTCGGTAAAACGGTAATAGTCCAATAATGGCAACCCTTGTGTGTTTGGTTTCTATGGTAATGCAGGCTTGCTATATAAGATTTTCCTCTCTATTTAGCGGTTACTCACTAAAACGGCAATAATCCAGGAATAGTAATTCCTGTGTGTTTAGCTTCTTCGGTAATTAGGGTTTACTATGTAAGTTTCTCCTCTTCATTTAACTTGTTTTTTGATAGAAGAATATCTGTCTATGTCGTTTTTTAAATATAATGAAAAAATCAAACATGAAATTCACGATTTTATTAAATGTAGCTTTCGAGCGTGAAATTCTTACGAAATAAAGATCTGAAATAAAATAAAATATTCAGTGAATGCAAAATATTAAAAAGAAATTGCAGGCCTAATTTTAATAGCGTAAATTGTCAATATTTCAATTAAATTCATTATAAACATGCCCTCTCCGCGCCAGTCGAAACAATGGGTTATTTCTTCTGCTTCTTCTTTTTAATTCTTTTAAAGATATAATGCATCAGATTTAATAAAATTTAAACAAATTGGTGTTATTCCCCTCCAAATTCATTATTTTGTTAAGAAAGCTAATTTGTAGCGAAATTTTTAATTTCCTTACGGAATGTAATTACATGCATATGAGACAGCTATATCAAATTTGTTAAGCAATTATTTAAATTATAGAATAAAAAATACCAAACTGGCTATAATATTTTCCCTATTTCATACAAGCTCCTAACCCAAATCATTCAACGAAAGCCATAAAAATTTTTAAATGTCTCGTCTAGCAAAATAAACAGCTTTTATTGAAATCAAACGATTTTAACATAGTGTAATAATGAGTTGATGGATTGAAAATCTAGTTCCCTTAACTGTAAATTTATTCGATTTTTCATATGGCCATTACTTTTGAATTTAAATGCCCAAATTGCGTTCTAGTTTTTTTTTTTTTTTTTTTTTTTTTTTTTTTTTTTTTTTTTCTTTACGATATTGTAACAACTCAAAGTTGTACATATGATGTTACTAAGCTATAATACTATTATAATACAAATGAAAAGTTATTTTAGTATGTCTGTCACCAAAGTAAACAATTCCCAATGTTTGTAATGAAATCGTTAGAAATTTACCATGTATTTCTAATGAACTGAACATATAGCTTCACTGACCATAGTGTTTGTTATTTAGATATTCAAAGGGTCGTTATTTCCAAACGAATTTCAGAATTTTCTTAATTAATGAACGCACCCAATTTAATTTACTTTTAAAAAAGAAAAATATATTTTTCTTTTCCGACTGAGCTAATACAACTTGTACATTGTAATAATTCCTTGGTCCGACTTAGACTACGTAGAGCAGTGGGGCAAATATTATTTTGAAGACCGATCTTCTGTCTATCCATAGAATTTGTTCATAAATAGTATGCTTAAGTGACTACTACTAATCTTCATGCCTTTTGTATATATACATAAATTTTATACCATGTAGTATTCCCATCTGTTAATTTCATAACACAACAATTAAAAATATATATATCTAGTAGAAAAACAGGAAACTAATAAAAAAATTGATGGATTGGTTTATGGGATAAAAGTTTGCGACCTTCACCTTTGTTTATCTATGTATGTCATGAAATATCTAAAAGAACACCCCCCCCCTCCCCCCCACTGATAATCATAAATTGTTTTAACTTGCCGCGTTAAAAGGAAAACGCCAATAATTTCACTTGAAAACAATGTACTACTATGTTTTTATAATACAATTCTAATCATTAGTTTTTTTATGATGTAGCTCATTCTTTTTTTTTTTTTGGGGGGGGGGGGGGGGGAGGGGGAGGGCATGAGCTACAAGAAGTAGAGAAGGAAAGGAGAGGAAACGCCCTTCCTTAATATTTGAAAGTCTTTTTGGCGAAAAGGAACATTGGTAATTTTTGGCCAATTTTACTCAATTTGGCATCCTAATTCCTGCCATCGTGAACCCGCTCAAATGAGGTGGCAGGGGCTCCATTTGAGGGGGATGAGGGGCAATAGTGCCCCCCCTCCCCAAGGAATTTGATTTTTCAGAAAATTTATTAACTATCAATTGCCAAACTCAAACAAAATTTTAAAAATTTCTCAAACGCTAAAGTAATTTATCAGATTTGATTGCAATAAAAACATATGCATTAAATAAATGCTTTATGCATAGAAATTAATCATTATAAAAAATATTTCCTATTCGAACTTCCTTAAGGTGAGACCCATATCGTACTTTGGCTAATTTAAAAAAATACATGAGAGACATTTTCTTTTATCAATTGCTTCTCAACTGTATACAACTTGATCATAGGAAAAATAGTCCCCTCATTCTAGAAATTCAGGGGTACAGTTTTTTCCGATAGTTTTTTTTTTTTTTTTTGGGGGGGGGGGGGGATTGAAGGGACGAGTACAATACAAGTTCTTAATTATCCGGCTTTATTACTTTTTTTTGGATTATTAGTGTCACATTATATTTACTGCAATTACTGCTGTGTTATCAAATTATTTAATTATTTGCTTTATTAAACCATATTATGTATGGAACACTCTCAAAATTCTTCAACGCCTAGGAATGGAGTCTGTGCGCATCCAACAAATACAATTTCTTCAGTCCAAAAACCGACAGACTTCCACCAAATACCAAAGTAAAAAACACGTTTATAATAAAGTAGTCTATAATTTTATCCCCTATGTACAGAAATGAACACATGGGTTAATACTATGGGCCACAATCAATAGTCAAATATATAGTTTTTCCTTTAAAAAATATCCAGGACGTCCTTATGAAAAACCAGGTCATCCTGACTCCAACCGAGATAAAGCACAATCAGAAAAACTTAAAATGTACAGTCGTGGAAAAAAAAAGAAAACACCCTCTACTAACTCCTCAACAAATTATCGTAGACGAAAGTTACTGGTACCGGACGATTGGAAATAAAGTCTACTTTTAAATGGTGTGTATAAAATTTTCTTAGGGGGCATATACATATTAAAACGAATCCAAACTTCATTTTTTTCAATGGCAGTACCCAAATTTAACTAGATATTTCAAATCTTCGGTTCAAAATATGCCTAGAAACGAAATTTCAAGTCATTCAAATGATAAATTTTGAATTATAGACATTCAAAATTTAGCACTTCTAATGTTAAATTACGTTTTCATATTTTTATTTATATCTCCTGAAATTATGCTCCTAATGAGCTATTTTTTTTGTGTAGCAATAATACTAATATATCCAAACATAAATACGTTGAATTTGCAATTTTTATAATTTAATGATATGAATTATGAATTATGAAATTAATATTCGAAAAACTTATGAATTGCAACATACAATTTTTTTGATGGATTTATATTTATTAAGTCCTGCTTTATGGAAATCCAAAATTTCACATTTTTCTTCCAAGTCAAGTTACGCTTAAAAAACGGCAAAATGATGGTTTAAGTGGCCGTCTATGGTAGAAGTGAGTAAATATTTTAAATTTATTCTCCTATCCTGTAATCAGCCCCACCAGTGGCTGAGAGGTTCTGCTCTCGAAACTGGTAGACAGGAAGTGCTGGGTTCGATCCCAATCGCGCCCGTCGGCCTAATCGTTCGGAGTTTTCGTGGTTTTCTTCGAATCATGGATTTCCATGCGTTAATACGGGTTAGGTTCCCTTAGAAAGACCCCCACGAAGGGCACTCCCCCTCGGGCCTGTATCCCTAGTGTAGATAATCGGCCGTCACAAAATCAACCAACCTATCCTGTAATCAAACAGGTTTCATTGACGCTTAAACGTGCCTTGATCAAGAAGGCAGCTCTCTCGGTTAACAATCGAGTTCGGAACTTCAATTTGGATACAGCCCTTAAAATATGCTCGTTTTAAAATAAGTAATTTCTCGGAAACTTATTGCACGAATTGCATAAAAATTTGTTTATAGGCTAATTGAAAGGCGTAGAGTTCATTTATGCTGTCAGAATTGTGTACTGCTAGTGTAAAAAACAAAGTTGTGGTTTGTTTTAATATGTAGATGGTGCCTTAAACAAATTTTATATACAACATTTAAAAGTAGACTTTATTTCCAATCGTTTGGTACCAGTAACTTTCTTCTACGATAATTTGTTGAGAAGTTACTGGGGGTTATTTACTTTTTTTCTCCACAACTGTACCTCACTCGCAACGAAGAAAATACGTGAACATATCCTGACGCAGGACTGTAATTTCATGTAAATACGAAAACCGCTAAAATGATTTCCATTAAAAGGCAACCCAATCCGAAATGAAAGAAAATTTAATTCTTATTTTAATACAGTTATTGCAAAATAAGTCTACAATTATATCTTTAATATAAACTTTACATTTTATGTAGAAAAATGAAGATATAATATAGTATTCATTAATGTTCAAATATGTAGCTTTTTCATCTGAAAAATATTCAGTATTTCTTTGAAAAATAGTATTAATGAACCCACCATGTAGTAGTGAAAACGCAATCCGAAACAATTAACGCTTTACCTTACTTTTACTTGCAGAAAATCACTAAAGAAAATTTTCTTATCGCTGTAGATCACAAAAGTTGCAAATTTCTTGACCTTTTCCTGACGTTCGTCTGCTGATTATCTCATGACTAATTGAATTTCATGATTCTTTTTTTTGCGATCATCTGACGAAATTTGCGATTTTTTCCGCGATCGTTTCACGGAATTCGCAATTTTTTTTTCTGCAACCGTTATCGAAATTGCTTTTTTTCTCACGACCATTTGTCGAAATTCACAATACGAAATTCCATGTTTGTTTCTGAGATCTTTTGACAAAATTCGCAATTCTTTTTCATGATCATTTGTTGAAACTCGTGATTTTTTTCTACCACCGACTAATAATATTTGTAATTTTTGGCACGATAGTTAGACGAAATTATGTATCTTACTTCACGATCGTTTGACGAAATTCCCCTCGATTGTTTGAGTAAATTTTTGGGATTTTTTGTACAATCTTTTGATGAAATTCGCGATTTTTTTCGAAATCCTTTTACAAAATTCGAGATTTTAGTTTGTACAATCATTTGACGAAATCTGCATTTCTTTTCGCGATCTCTGATGAAATTAGCAACATTTTCCACGGTCGTTTGGAGAAATTAGCGATTTTTTTCCGCAACGATTTGGGGATTTTTTTTTTCAAAATTTTGCAAAATTCGCGATTTTTTTTCTGTGACCCATTGATGAATTGATTTTCCGAATTCGAAAGAAGAAAAATCGTGGAATTTCACGAACAAGGAAAAAATTTGCAGAATATTCACATGTCCGTTAAAGAAGTTAAAGAGACAAAATCACACAGAAATTTTTTTATTGTGCGGGGTTTCCCAATTTTCAGTGAGATTTGTGCAGTTCTGCACATTGTCAATTCTGCCCGTTCCCAGTTTTCCGAACAAAATTTTTCCTTGTCATTTGCCAGGAAACTTTTGAAATGGCCTCCCTGTAGTAAAACCTAAAAAAAAGAAGTGCGAAAAACACTAGAAAAAAGTTTCATTTTAGACAGGTCTCTGTCTTAGCAATTATAATTGTATGATTATTTTTCATCGAAATTTCTTTTTTTTCCCCTTCGAGAAAGAATTCTGTTATAGACAGACTTCGTTTTCATAAGTTTTACTGTAATACATCTCTTTTCAGAGCTATACTATAGAGTGGATTGTTTAACAGTCTTTGAGGATACCTGTAACCTATAACAGAATCCTGTCTAAAAAGAAAATTTTTCATATGCAATATATTGAAATTTTACCTGCTAAGACGGAAACCTGATTAAAACGAAATATTTAATTGGTTCTTAATTTTTTGTATTCAAATTTTTTACTGTTTTTGCAAGCATGTTTACGTTTCTCGTTCGGTGGTGGTGGGGGAGGGGGGGGGGGGGGGGTAGACGCCCGGATCCTAGCCTTAGCTATATAACTTAGCTCACAAAATCTTTGCCCTTCCCCAAGAAAGTTCTGAAATGGCGCCCCTGTGATGTGGCTCTGCATGTCCTTGCAATAGTCAGGCTTATAACGATAATTCTTAAAAACTCTTTTCGAAAGACACGTATATTATTAGCAGAATTTATAAACATTCCGCAATAAACATAAGTTTAGCTAATATTAGAAACGAATACAATAGATAAAAATGCACTTTTAGTTATGTAAGTATCGCTCATAGACAGTAATGAAACCGAATTACCGTGTAGTGCTCTATATGAGTTACTCTTGACATCTTTTAGAGTATCCTTGTAAAAGATTTATAAATACTACACACTCTTACATTTTACAGAAAACATGTTGTAATACACGTCAGTAACTGGATATGATTAGATCACAGCCCAACTGGACTTTACCCTATGTCTCTGACTTCCGGGGCTCTGAAATTTAGTATGCAACGTTAATAAAGCTGATATTTTAAATCTATTTTGATCTAATAGTAAATATGATTGATATTTTGTACTTTTACAGTAAGATAAGATTAAAATATGTATGTTATGCATATATATATATATATATATATATATATATATATTATGCATTTAAATATTTATATCTGTATTCTAAAGCATATAAAATATAGAATTTTCTGTGACAGTATAGGAAGGCGGGAAGGAGGCGAATTAATACTGGGCCTGCACCTTTTCTTAACTTGATCGAATCCTGCTCAATAATGCATATCGATTTCATTATGTTTGAAGAAATCTAACATAACTAAAATACGCTGTAACTTAATTATCTCTATAAATCTTAGTGTAACAGATTTTTTGTGTATCAATCTAAACGAACAATATATATTATAACAAACTCATTCAATATAATTCAACAAAGTTCCATACATAGTAACAATTAGTTTCGGATATTCTCGGTAGTTAAAGCGTTACTATGATGACACATTTTACATAATTTTTTTCAGTGACAGATTTCGTTTTAACAATCGTATCATTACAGATAAAAAAAAAAAAAAAAGTTTATCTGTCTCATTTTCCTGTAATTTTCCCCAAATTATTCGAAATAAGACGAAAATATACCTGTTTCACCTGTTTTAAAAATAGTCTTTCATACTTATATATCTTATATTTTCTGTAGATGCATATTAAATAAATAAAAGTAAAATTAGTTCCTAAAACAAATACCCTTTTATAAGTTTTATTTTTTTTTTTAAATCACGCCTGAGCCTGATTATTAAAAAATGACGCTTTTTTACGCTTCATAGAAAGAGCGAAAGAGTGAATTTATTATATATATATATATGTATATATATATATTAATTACTTTGTTTTCATTTTTAAGATATAGCAACCGGAACATTTGATAATTTAATTTATATTAAACTATTAAATTGCAAAAGAGTATTTTTTTAAATAATACACTTTTTATTTTTTACTTTCATTTATTTCTCCTTTTTAATTTTTGAAGTATGTCTTTGATGCAGTTTCATAACCAGCTGACCTATTTAAGCAAACGTAATTGGACGCATTATGGTCTCCATTGTTCTCGTGATTCATATGAAGACATAAGGGTCTGATTGTAACTTCTAATGAAAGAGGTCACTGGAAATACCCCTAAAATTACAGTGAAGATAAAAAAAAAATCTTGTTTCTTATAAATTTTTTTTAACGTTTTCTAATGTTAAAAACAGTTTATAAACTAGTTAATACTGCAGCGCTCAGTCCGAAACTTGATTAATGTAAGGATGTTTTAAAGTTTCATTACTGCGTCAGAGTAGAAGGTAATTTAATAGGTTTAAAACTTCTTGCAAAACCTTTAAAAACTGATTCATTTAAAAATAATTTCTTTTGGATAAATACATGATACAAAAAAATAAATAAATAGGAAGAAAAGTGACCAGTTAAACTGATGGCATTGAGCCCCCTATTCACACTAATTGTATATTACATTCTTATTTCAAAGAATAATTCTGCATGAAATACTCACTTAACTAAATTAGGAGGGGATTAGTCCCTGTTCCTCCCTTTATACTTAACCAATGAACCACCAAAACTAGTCAGGGAAGCCTTATCTGAATAAACCTTTATACCAAATTCCAAGCAAATCGGATAATTCTGCATGAAAAACACATTTAGCTAAATTAAGGGGGGATTAGCTGCCCCATATCCCCCCCATTTTATACTTAACCAATGAACCTCCAAATATAATCAGTGAAGCGTCTTATAAGAATAAACCGGTATACCAAATTGGGAGCAAATCGGATAATTCTGCATGAAATCCAATTTATCTAAATTAAAGGGAGGGATTAGCCCCCGTTCCCCCTTTATACTTCAAGAATGTATCCCCAAAACTCATTAGGGAAGCGCCTTTTCAAAATGAACCTATTTACAATTAAAAGGAAATTGGATATTTCTGCATGAAAAATCCATTTATTTAAATTAAGGTTCACACACTTTACACCCGTTCACACCCTTTATACTTAACCAATTAATCCTCAAAACTAATCTGCATCATCTGGTGTTTTTCACTCCTTTCCTTTTATTTTGATAGAAAGACTTACGAAAGGGCTCCATTATGCAACCTTGCAAAAAGTTTATTTTAGATATTTGTGCTTTAAATTGCGTCGAATTTTTACATGTCATGTACAGATTAAACATAACGTTCTAAAGATTAGTTCTCAAAAAAAAAAAAAAAAAAAAATCAATAATAACTCGAAATTTTCTTGCACATTTTCTGTCTAATTTTTAAATATAAAAGCATGCTACTTGCAGACATAGTTATGGCATTAATTTGTAATCGATCAGTTTTTTTTTTTTTTTTCGATAAATGAATCACTTCTTTAGATGATAAACGATTGTAGTCTTTGGAAACACTTTTTTCCTTTTCTGTATTGTCGTCTTCGAAAATCGACCAAAGACGAGCTCGAATTAAATTCTACATTTCATGCAGCGATAAGTGCATAAGAACGCATTGTACCTAGAAAGAGATTATTCTCTCTTTATATATTGCTAGCAGGCTTTTCGCGTTTCGCTAGTCCGTTTCGCCTAACTAACTTTGAAACAAATGAAAAATTTTAGTGAATTTGACCAACTGTTTTAAAGTAATTTGGAACGTTATCTGTCTTTCTGTATTGCTGAAAACGATACGAACGGCATTGCGTTGTTAAATTTTCTAATGTTTTAAGTAAAATTTGGGCTGTTAAGAAGCGATTCCTTTTGTTGATCATTTATTGTAAGATTTGATGTAAAACGATATGCAAAATGCTAAAAACTCCCCTAAAATTTACCTAATTAGCAGTGCAATTCCCATCAAAATCCATTTAGCAGAATTTACGTTATCAACAGCCGGAACAAAATTTCCCATTTTATATGTATAGTAGATATTATAAACCACAAATCCTTCACAAATGCAATGATTTTCTGTCAAGTAAGCTGAGATTACTCGAAGATGCGATATTTTACCAATTCCTACACACAGGTCTTTTAGTTACTCGATGATGCAATCTTCTGCCGTGTGTTACGCAGCAATATAAGTTACTCGATGACACGGTATTTTACCAATTACTATACAATTAATATACTATCTCAGTTACTCGATAATGCGATCTTCTGTCGATTTATACACACAGCGATCTAAGTTACTTAATGGTACGCTTTTTTTCCAGTTCCTACGTATTCTCAGTTACTCAATAAAGCGATCTTCAGGGGCGCGCCGACCCAGTGTGCAAAGTGTGCGGCGCACACAGGCGCCGAAGTAGAAAGGCGCCAAAGATTTCAGTTGAGGAGCAAATACTTAAAAGAAAAAAATCTTCATTTAATTATACTAATATGTTTTATAGTTTTTTGACAATCTGAATTATGTTTTGTAGATTTACGTGAGACAAACTTACTTATAAACATTCAATTCTTTCTTTCTTTCTTTAGTTTTACTCTACTTCTGAGTCTTCTAATGAGTCATTTAGACACAGACCTGTCTAAACTTTCAATAAATAGAGGAGCACGTCATTAGTTGCAAACAATGAAAGGCGCCATAATTCACATGGCTGAAAACATGCAACTCTATTATCTCACTCAAGCAAATGGTAACGCATACTGCAGTTTTTATACTAAAGGGGTTAAATTCCGCTTTTTTTAGTTTTAAATTGCAATCGTCGCATTACTGCAGAATTTCTGTCATAAATAAGATGAAATTACTATTCGGAAATACGGGTAGAAGTTTCGCCTGCGATAATCAGGCCATAAATAGTCGTAGCCTTATCCAAGTCACAAGTCACAAGCGCCTTTATGATGCACATACATATATCTCACGGTGATATCCATAAGTTCCCGACGACTCAGAAACTCTATTTAAAAATAATTTGCAGAAACAATATAAATCATAGTAAATTTAAAATTACATTTTTCAGAGGGACAACTTATCTCAAAAGCTTTGTAGGTGAAGGTACCAGAAACCTTAATCACTAAATAACAAATTAATATGATTAAATAATTAACATTAAATAACGGTCATTGGTAACAATGAAAAGACCCTATTCAAATATTATTGATTTTAAAGAAATTATCCTTTAAAATAGATTTTTAACACCATCCAACATAGTTGAAAAGAGTTGATGAATTCGGTTTGTCTGTCCATCTGTCCATGCTCTAACTCGCGTAAATAATACGGATGATTTTCATCCAATTGATATATGTTAATGATGTTTACCAAGGCATATTCTGTATTTATGAAGAACGTAGCATTGACTGACAGATTATTGACATGGACATTAAAAAAATTCCGTTACATTGGTTAATGGGGGAAAAATCGTTTGCAATGTGTTTTAATGACATTATGCTATTTCAAATGTATTGAAATTGATATAAATCACTTATTTTCACTACAATATTATTAACTATGTCTTCGGCAATAATTGCTGGACTTGCGTTTTTAATTTCGGTGTGTGCTTTTAAATTTAACTAATTTTTTGCGTGTTACTTGTTGTGTGTAAATTGTATAGCTCCTACACAGAACTGTACAAAAGAATTCACATACCATTCACCTTATTACCGGAATTTTCAACTGTGGCGTGTATTTTCTAACTGAACTAAATTTTTGTATGCATGTAGTTTCAAAGAATTCGGATGATTTTCCGACTGTAGAGAGAGAATTGCTGAAATTGGATTGTCAAATGCGTTATGCGTTTCTAAATAATTCGATTAGCCATCCTATTTCAACTTATTAAACGGTGACGTTTTGTTACATTATTCTGAATGTGTTGGAAAGTGTTTCATAATCGCATGATTTTTTCATTCTTGTTAATTTTTAAAAATAGCTAGTAAGAGGAAATATTCAAATGAGCACCAAGAAAACCTCCAACGGTCGCCTTATCTGCAGGAGATACATTGGACAACTCTAATAGAGAAACAATGTAAAACCAGAATTTGTATGAGTATGCTGTTCAATGTAAAGATTTTAGATTAGAGAGACTGGTGTCAGCTATGGGACAATTTTTAACAGGTAAAAATGAAGCATCAGTCATTTGTGAAGATTTTGGAATTCCGTGCCGTAGGTTTAACGCTGTGATTTTCGTGCTCAAAGTCTACTTTAGGCAGCCGAAGCAATATATTTTTTCAGCGCTTCTACAAATGATCACTTCTGTAGAACCTATTATCTATTGGACAAAAAAAACTGAGCAGCACCAAAAAAATTGGTGCAGAGAAAAGCCGCCCCTTTCATTCTTTGAGAAATTAAGAATGTTTGGACAATTATGGCCAAATTGAGCCTATTTTCACCATCTCCCCCCTCTTAACAAACATTCTGTTTCCGCCATGATTATAGGTCCATAGTACAAGATAGTATAGATAAAAAGTACACTGGTCTTCAAAAGTTAAGGTACAACATAGAACACGTTTCCTGAACCAGACAGAGACAGCAATGGGCTTCTATATTCTTCACAGACGAGTCCAGATTCACGCTGGAGAGTGATTCAGGGTCATCTGCTGATCTGTAGGGAACAACGCACCAGATACCATCAATCCAACCCGTTGAAACACACAGGGACAGAGGTGGTGGAATCATAGTATGGGCAGGGATCTCACTCGGTGGTCACACTGACCTGCATGGAGGAACTCTGACTGGTGTGAGATATCGGGATGAGATCCTTGATCCATATGTCCTCCCATATGCTGGTGCTATTGGCAACGATTTCATTTTGATGGATGATAATGCATGAGCTCACCAAGCTGTAGTTGTTGAGGACTATCTTGAGAGTCACGGTTTGGAGCGAATGGAATGGCCAGCGAAATTGGAGCGAATGGAATAAAACATTTTTGGGACTATCTTGGCAGACAAGTTGCTGCTTTAAGTCCTCCTCCAAGATCGTTAGATGAGCTGAAACAAGGTTTACTTCGTGTCTGGTCCCTGCTTCCCATTTCGATGTCCGACAACTTAATTCACAACATGGAAAGTCGATGCCGCCAATGCATTCCAAGGGTGGACACATTCCTTATTAGAATCCATTTTAGTAATGTTTCTATGACATTTTACCACATAATACTATGATGTACTGTTTTTTCCAAGAATGGACTTTTTTACCAAGAGTACCTTTTTGTTGTAAATTGTTTTTGTGTTTAACTTATGTAAATCTCTATGTCGCATTCAATAAATAACTGTTTAGTGCACATTTCCTCCAAATTTGTTGTTTCTACCTTCATTCATATGCAAATTAGACGCAAAAAACCAGTTATATCTTAACTTTTGGAGGCCAGGGTATTTTTGACCTATACTACCTTGTACTATGGACCTATAATCATGGGGGAAACAAAATTTTGTTAAGAGGGAGGAGATGGTAAAAACGGGCTCGATTTGGCCATAACTGTCCAAAAATTCCTACTTTCTCAAAGATTAAAATGGGCGGCTTTACGCTGCACTCCCTGCGTACACTCGTGTCTAATCACATACTGGATAAAAGACAGTGATGATTGTAAAATTTGTTAATTTCAATTCAGAACATAAAATTGAAAATATTGAAATAAGAGCATTTATTAGCATAACATATAACCTTAGACGCTACAGAGACTAGAATGGCAAAAAAAAATGGCTGTAATATGAACGAACAAATATAGATTCATGAAAAAAAGAGCTTTAAATTCCCGTGTACTTTATGCCTTACTAACTGACCCTCCTGGCATTGCCCGGGCCAATGATAATAACCTTATATGCCTAAAATCAAATGTTGAAGAATTTTATATTTTTTCCAAACGCACTGTGTGACTTTGGTGTGATTTTATATTTTTAAATGAAAATCTTTCCAAACGAACCTAATATTGTCAGCAGCATTGCCTTCTTCAGGGTGCATCCTCGAATTTAAACGATTTTTCATTTTTAAATGAAAATCCATCCAACTAACCTCAAGTTGAGGGCTCAGTTACCTTCGGTAGCGTACAACGGGATTGATATCCCCTATCAGGTTTGATTTTTCAAGCGAACCTCGAATTTGTATTTAATTTCTGGTATTTAGCATAAAATTTTCAATTCTGACCAAAAATTCTTGATAAAACATAAATATCTTAAAATGCGCACAATCCCCTCACTTTTTTGAAACGCGAAATGATATCCAAAGCACATATCTCTTAAAAGGAAACGATATCTGGAAAAAACTTGCCCAAGAGAAAAAACATCTCTGGCGAATCCTTGAAATGACTTCAAGATTTTTTTAAGGGTAATTATCAATATTTTTTTACACCAGAGACATCATTAGAACCGGGAAAATGCCGGGAATGTATTAGTAGTTTTTAATTTTAAACTTTAGAAAAATGGAAAACCTGAAAGCCGACGCGAATCAAGCCGGCAAACAAAAAGGTTTTTTGAAGTAATAATGAATGACACCGTTGGAATCGGAAAGGTAAGGCAATTTTCTTTCTCCTTTTTAGGGTTTCGTTCATCTGACGAAACCCTATTCGTCTCACTCCTTTGTCTGTCTGTCTGTCCGTCTGTCCGTCACAGAGCCCGTTCTCAGAAACTATACATGTTAGAGATTTGAAATTTTGGGTACTTATAGCTGAACACCTCACATCAAACAACAAATCATAAAATTTTGAAAAAGTTGGTAATTAACTGAATTACGGGCTAATTAACTTCTAAAATTAACCAATCCACCTTTTTAACGCAGATTCAAATGAACTTTCTCCAAATCATCCGTGTTTCTCCTAAGGGTTGCCAGTAAAATCAGCCGATGCATGGTTACCACGGAGGAAATTAAGCCGAAAAATGAAGTGGGCATTTTAAATCGAAATCGCATATCAGAAAATATTGGTCCGAGAAATTTGTAAATGAAATAGACAGACGCAGAAAAAAATCTACTTTCATTTGGTATAAAGTTCACATTTCTGCGATGTGTATAAGTTAAAATATCCACTAAAAATCGATCGATAAAAATTTATTTTCTTTAATTGGAAAGACAAAGAGAAAAGATTTCATTTCGGCGCGAAAGCAGGTGTGCTCAACTTCAGACATGACGGCGACCTTGCGGTTTTCGGTAGTGGAATATTTTAATACGAAATTTTAACTTTTTAAATATTAAATTTTTTGATAAAATTTTTTGCCATCCGGACGGGAAATCTCTCGCAGATTTCATAAATACCCAATTCAAAACGATAACTCAATTAGAAGCTGAGATATTAATTATTATTTAATTAATCTGTTTCATTTCTATCTAATGAATAGAATAAAATGGAGGCACGTGCTTTTTTAACCATGAAATTATTTAAATTGGGAAATCTAACAATTTGCGTGAGGTTTTTCGACGCCGCTCTATGAAACAAGTATAACTTATTCATTATAAGAAAGTTTGTAAGTATTCATACCACTATTTTCGAATAGTAATTTCTGCAAATATCTTAAATTATTGGTTGAGATTGCCACTCGATCTGGTTGAAACTTTAAAATAGTTTATAACGCATAAGAAAAATCGTAAAAAAGAATGGAGTGTGATATTTCGAGGGGAGACTAGCGTGCTTCGCCCGCTATCGTATAATTTGTATTTGTAAGGTTTGGGTAAATGGAAAGGGGGGGGGAGGGAAATACTTTTGATTAAATATCCCAAAAGAGTTTTGTTCTGATGCACTTTTGTTATGAATAGTTTGCGCTCCCTGGTGGTGGAATGTGGAACTAACATAAAGCGATTTTGTTAAAATTAGGAAAGTTCGCATTACAGATATTATGACAAAAACTAGCGTGCTTCGCCCGCTATCGGATTATTTCAGTCCGTGCGAGGCTGATGTAAAATGAGATGCATTCTTCCAGCGAAATTGAAAAGCGTGCTTCGCCAGCTATCGCATAATTTTATTTTGTTAGGTTTGTGTCAATGGAAAAGGGGGAGGGAGGGAACTACTTTTGATTAAATATACCAGTTAGTGCGCATTACAGATATTATTATGACAAACACTAATGTGCTTCGCCCGCTACCGCATAATTTGTATTTGTTAGGTTTGTGGGAATGGAAAAGGGGGGGGGGGAGGGAACTACTTTTGATTAAATATCCCAGTTAGTCAACATGACAAATATTATTATGATAAAGACTAACGTGCTTCGAAAATCTAATAATTTGCGTGGGATATTTGAACAGCGCTATGAGATAAGTATAACTCATTCATCATCAGAAAGTTTACAAGTATTCATACCACTATTTTCGAATAGTAATTTCAGGATATATCTTAAATTTTTGGTTAAGACCGCCACTCGATTTGTTTGAAACTTTAAGATAGTTTATAACACATAAGAAAAAGTGTAAAAAAGAATGGAGTGTGATATTTCGAGGAGGGGGAGGGGAGCTAGAATTATTTTTAAAATCTTAGCGTTTGTTACCGCAGACCGCCACCATCCGGGCCCATGTATCTACGGAAAGATTGCGTAAAGGAGTTTCGTTCAGATATGCTTTTGTTAAGAATACAGTGCATTCCCTGGTGGTGGAATGTGGAACTAACATAACGCGATTTTGTTAAAATTAGAAAATCTAACAAGTCGATCTGTTTGAAACTTTAAGATATTTTATAACACATAAAATAAAGTGTAAAAAAGAATGGCACGTGAAATTCCGGGGAGGGGGGAGGGAGGCGCTAGATTTCTGTTTAAAAAGTTAGTGTTTTTGACCGTTTTAGGTGCTTTTTTTGAGGGAGTCCTGAGATATATGTTACTTATTTAATATAAAATTGCCTAAAGTTTAGTTACCACTATTTCCGAATAGTAATTTCAGCAAATATCTTAATTTCTTATTAAGACCGCCACCACCTCGAGTAACATATCTACTTATAGGTTGTTTAACGGAGTTTCCTTCCGATACAGTTTTGTTAAGAATAGAGTGCGCTCCCTGGTGGTGGAATGTGGAACTGAATAACGCGATTTTGTTAAAATTAGGAAATATAACAAGGCGATCTGTTTGAAACTTAAAGATAGTTTATAACGCATAAGAAAAAGTTTATAAAAATGGCGCGTGAAATTTCGGGTAGGGGGGGAGGGGCGCTAATTTCACTAATTGATTTATTTCTATTATATACTTATTTTACAAGGCAGTCACGTGATGTTTCATTGCAGTATACTTCTGAACGGTGTCCGATTTTTAAAAATACAGCATAAATGTTACTTATGCCAAATAAAAATGTCAGAAGTATTGATACCACTATTTTCGAATAATAATTTCAGCAAATATAATAAATTCTTGGTTAAGACCGCCACCCCCTCGACTAGCATATCTCTGATAGGTTGTTTAACGGAGTTACGTTCAGATACAGTTTTGTTAAGAATAGAGTGCGCTTCCTCGTGGTGGAATGTGGAACTAACAGACCGCGATTTCATTTAAAGTAGGAAATCTAACAAGGTGATCTGTTTGAAACTTTAACATAGTTTATAACATATAAGAAAAAGTTTATAAATAATTGCGCGTGAAATTTCGGGCAGGTGGAGAGAGGGGGAGGGGCAAAATATTTATTTTTTGTTTCATACCATTTCAGGTGCATTTTTTTTTACGGAGTCCTCAGATACATGGTACTTATTAAATATAAGTATGTCAAAAGTTAAATTACCACTATTTCCGAATGGTAATTTCAACAATTATCTTAAATTCTTGCTGAAGACCGCCACCCCCTCGAGTAACATATCTACTGATAGGTTGTGTAAAGGAGTTTCGTTCAGATACGCTTTTGTTAAGAATAGAGTGCGCTCCCTGGTGGTAGAATGTGGAACTAACAGACCGCGATTTCATTTAAAGTAGGAAATCTAACAATTCGATCTGTTTTGTTATAAAGTATTTAAAGTTTAAATTATAATGAAGTATAAAGAGAGAATGGCGTGTCGCATTTCGAGGGGGGAGGGTGAGGGAGGGGCGCGAACAAAATTAGGAAATATAGCTGGACGATCTGTTAGAAACTTTAGTATAGCTTATAAAAAGTAACAAAAATTTTAAACATCAGGCCGCGTCAAAAATCATGGTGACCATTACCCCACTTCACCCCCCAAAGGGGGCACTTTTCTAAATTTGGCAGATACCCGTCATGTGATATATCGTAGCATTTTGAGGGGGGGGGGGTGGCACGAACAAAATTAGGAAATATAACAAGGTGAATCTGTTTGAAGCTTTACGATAGTTTAGGAAGGGTTTGCCAAAATTTAGAAGATGTTCCATGGCGATAAATGTACTGGACGTTTTGAAAGGAATATTAAACGAAACCCTTTGTGCGATCTATGATCACACATACCCACTTGTTTCTTTTTTTAACTCTACGGGGACTCGGCCTTCACAATTTCAAAATGTAGTAAAAATAGAACGCTACGCTCTCTTCCGTATGAAGGACCGCCTAACGTCTAGGGAAATCCACAGGCATGATCGCTTTGAAGAAAGAAAGCGATGATCATTATGGCTTTTAATTAATATTTCGGCTAATTATAAAGAAATGAAACATCTGAGCCTCAGGTGCATTTGGACGTGCAATCGTCCATTCTTAAACAAATTTTCAGAAATCTATGTGTGGTAGATTTTCTTATCCAACACATTCAGAGTAAAAATTTTCTTTTATTAATATAGATATGAAAATCAGAAATGACAAACAACTTTCTTTTATTAGTATAGATGGAATCTATTGCTATTGTATTGTATTATTTTCTCCAGGATAATGAAATTTTACCGTTTAATGCAGGATTTTGATATAGATAGATTCCATTTGCTATGCACAGGCTTTGCTGTGCTTCGAATTTTATTTACATAACTGCCAACATTCCTTATTTTTCAAGAAATTTAAACATGTTTGAAACCAGAAATTTTATTTAATAAATGAAATAAAACATGAGCACTATAGAAACAAGATAAATTTCATTAAATAAATTTTGTGGTTCAAAAAAACTTATTTGACCTGGGGACTTTAGAATGATGGCAGCATTTATAAGTTTTATTTTCGGAGGGGGTATAGGGCGCCAACTGTAATTCTGCACACAGGCGCTGGATACTGCTGGCGCGCCCCTGGCGATCTTCTTCCATCTACACTCACCGCATGTTAAGTTACTTGATGATATGGTACTTTATCCCATCATAAAGACACAGAGATTTTACCTTAAAAAAGTGAGTGAAGGCGGGGGGGGGGGGACTCACTTAAGAGAATTTGGACGAATATTTTGACAAATCGCTGCATAGTCTGATTAATTATTTAAAAAGTTAAGTTTAAAACCCTTAAATATGGAAACCGGTACTTTTATTCTTTTTGCCAAGGAACATGACACAATAATGTTTCAAAAAGGATTAAATTGATGTTTTATTAGCAATTAATCTTAAAAGTCCTTTCTGTGAAAAATAAAAACTATATATTTATAAATATGGACTTTCTTAAACTATCAAATCTTGTCGATTCGTGAACACCAAAGTTCTAAACCCTTTAAATATCAACATTCTCTCCTGACGGGCCAGATTTAAGTTAATAAACGTTACCGCTAAGCAATCGACGAAGGTTGATAAAGGAAAACTGTAATTTCCATAAACTTTTATTAAGATCTCACCTAATTTTAAAAAAAAAAACAGCATTTTTATTTATATCTACGCGATGCTTTATACAAATGCGTTTATATTTCATTTGTTACAATCATCGATTTATTAAAGTAATAATAAATCATTATTTTATATTAGACTTAGAATATCCTTTAATTATTTTGAGCAGTCCGTTTACGTGAAAATACGTTTGTTGTTAGAAAGGAACTATTATTATTTGTGCTGACTTAGAATTGACAACAATAGTTAAAAACATCTCGAAATATGAAATAAATGTCTCGTGTAAATATATTTTTAATTTAAACTGCTTGGCAATATTATTATTTGGCCATTTTTAAACATTATGAATTAATTTCCCCCCATTTACTGCGTTTAAATTTACGTATATTAATGAATTTATTATTTTAAAGTTTTGTTTCATTTTTAATATTCACGTGTAAATACAATTTTTATGATGCAATTTTCAGTATTTTCCTCCCTTTAATATATAATTATTTAATTCTAATTTTAAGGTTACTCCAAGATGCGACATTTTACTAATTCTTACACGCAATCTATGTTACTCGATAACGCAAACTTCTGCCGCCTGTATCTATCTGCTGCCGTTATGCCGTCACGGCAATTTAAGTTACTCGACTATACGGTATTTTGCAAATTACTACACACAACTACCTCAGTTACTCGATAATGCAACCTTCTGCTCATCTATAACATGAAGCCATCTAAGTTACTCGATCATATGGTATTATACCGATTCTTACACTCAACTATTCATTTACTCGATAATGCGATCTTCTGCCTTTCTGATCACACAATAAGCAAAGCTACTCGATGATATTGTATTTTATCTAGTCATAAGAGCACTGATAATATCATAAAAAGAAAAAGAGGAAGTAAGATAAGGGGGGACTCACTGACAAGAATTCGGTCTATTGTTTTGTAAAATTTTTGCATGGACTGCAGACTTACGTCCATTAATGTTTTAAATCGAAATTAAAGGATAAAGCAAATATGAATTATATATAACCGATATAGTATTTTAAATAGTTGGTTGTAGTGTAAGCGTGGTTTGTCTCTCAGAAGAACGAAAAAAAGGCTGTTTTTAGTTTTTTTTTAAGAATGGGAATGAAAATTTGTGCTCCGTGTTTTTGCAAGTTATTTATTATCATTTGAAGGATATTGCATTTTTTTAAATCAAAAATTGATTATGTGGATTCAGTTGCATAGGTGATGTGCGTCGTGCACTTCCAACTGAGAGGGATCCGATAGATTACCAGAGACGTCTGCATTTAAGTTTCGTTAAATATTATGAAAGTATATAAGATTGTCTGGGTGCTTCAAGTATTTTGAATTCAAAAAATTGAAAGTAACAAAATGGGGGCCATTTGAAAAAAAGTTACTTTTTGGCCCCCTTTTCCGCACTTTGGCGTTATTTTAAAAATGTTGTTTTAATATAAAAATGGCTGAAGGTGGTTCAAGACCCATTCAATTATGTCCCCTTTAATTAAAAAAACTGCAAGATCTGTTTAATAGATTTTGGGTTCTAATCCCACCCAGCTTAGAAAAAGTCATTTTACGTAAAATGCGTTTGTAGTGCTCCAAAACAGTAAAAGCCTATGGAAGTGTTGCGCTAAAGCACAAAATAACTACGAAAAGTCTTCGAATTCGGCAAAATAATTTTATACGGATTATCAATAGACTGTAGAGAATAGAAAAATGTAAAAAAAAAAAAAAAATCGATTTTTTGAATCGAAAAAAAGCAAATCTCCTCTTAAGGAAAAATGTACAATAACAATAAAATGAAGCTCTTTTAAAAAGTTAAATGAAAACATAAATATTAATGCATGAAATAGTTTCATTCTAAACACTGTCCTTTTCATTTTTTTCCCCATAAAAATGTTTTACTTCTTTGACTGGCTGGTATAGTGTATATCTATTTATATAAAATCCAAGTCTCTGTGTGTCCCTCACTATTCCGGTAGGACCGCCTGATTGAAATGAGTAATTGTTGAAAAATATTAATGCAGGGTTACCACAGTAGCGCCAAATGTTAGCCAACTTGGCGATAGCTGGCTAATTTGGCGAAATTTCCATTTAAAACCATTAATCTTTCATAATGGAGGTCACCGAAATTTAATTTAAACTCCACTCTTTTAAGATATTTTTTCGAAATCTATGGGTGAGAATTTAAAGTACATCCTTACATCTTCCTCCCGATGCTACTAATAAAATAACCGCCAATAGACAACGGTGTACTGTGTGAGCTCCTAACTGCGCGATTTTAATGTGCTTTAGGTACTTTTCCAGTATAGGTGCCTTGGCGAAAAAGGAAATTTGGTAACATATTTTCCGGGAACCTATTCACTGTTTCATTTTATATATACACACTCATTTTTTCGATATTTATACGATTCATTTAACATAAAAAAGACGTTTCTCTAATTTTATACAGAAACAGATGTAGTTTGTACATAAAAACATCAATAATATACATACAAACAAAAACGCTCATCAAATTTGTTTTCATAGCTGTTTATATGATTTGACAACAAATCTCGATATTTTTCCGTTATACGGACACCATGCCAAAATGTATGCTAATGCGCCAATTATTTCAAAATGCTAAAAAATATTTGTAATTTTATGCCAGCAGTTTAATATGAGTTTTATTTTATTGCTTTATTTCATAGCAGTTATTTGTTCACTTATTTTAAGTATATATTTGTGATTTGATGAAATAGTTCGTAAAAGTCTGGAATTTTCAAATATTATATTTTTTAAATGCTCACTTTAGTATCGACAATGGTTTTTCTTTTATTTTTTAAATGCTTCAATTCACGATTTTGCGCCAACTATTACGCTTGGCGACAATGGTGTCCGCATAACGGAAAAGTACCCAAATCTCACTTTCTGATGCCCAAATTACACCAAGCTTTTTTTTAAAAAATGCCAAAGCCCCTACAGTGGAAAAGTACCAAACTGTCTATTATTTTGCGCTATCCGTGTTATAGTTTGTACTATATGCAAGGGGAGTGGAGCGAAAAGTTTAAACAATAAATATTAAAGTTTCGGCACAAATGTCATATATGTCATAGATATTGGCGCGATTTTTTTTCTGGCGCCAATGTCATATACACAACGGGTACATAACTGGCGCCAAAGTGTCGTAATTTTGCTTGATATGATAATCCGGATGTTGTTTATGCTGTTGATGTTTTCGCCAAATTGGCGTCGGAAAAAAATCGCGGCAATATATGATAACGTATATGACAACTGTGCCAAAGTTTTTATAAAGCAGTATAAGACTAAAAAATTAAGAATAAAATAAATGCAAATTAAGACTAAAGAAGAAAGAAAAATCATGCGTTAAGCATAGAATATGAAACACTTTCCAACACATCCTGAATGCTTTAACAAAACTTCGTTATTTAGGGAAATAAGGTAAATAAGATAACGTTACTTCTTAGATATCCCGTCGACCAATTTCGCCAAATTATATAAATCGCCAAATCAATAGTAAAACTTTAATAAAAATACAAATAAAACGTCGAATTAATGGTTTTATTGGCCATTATTGGCATTTAATTAATTAATTAATGGCAACCATTATTGGCAATTAATCTTACAATTTGGCGACAGTAATTTGGTCGACGGGATAACTAAGAAGTACCAAGATAACTAAGTAAACATTTTAGAAAACGCATAAAAAAATTTAAAAATTGATTTCAGCAGTTACCGTTCATGGTTCATAGCCAATAGTACCGTTATTACATGCCAAAATGTAACTAAAATTTAATTTAAACTACTCTTAAAACTACTGAAATCACATTTCCAGATATTATCATCCATAGACGGTTATGTATCCAATTCTTTGGGTGACCATGTATATCATTTTATCTATATTCCACAAACATTTCTTAGGAAACTAAATGCAGTTCAGCGTAAAAATGCATAACTCCTTTAAAAACCACCTTTAAGCAATTTACTCTCATACTCAGTAACTCTTACGAATTCTTTTTGTAGCCCTGCATATGAACTGCAGCATTTATACACACAGTATAGTATGCATAAATATAGTGAAACATAAAAGCGCATATCATAATTAAAAATGCATTTCTAGCAATCATTGCTTATGTACAATACTTCGGAGAAAAGTTTCTTGGCGAGAAAGAAGTTTGCCAACGTATTTTCTGGCAACCTATTTACTGCTTCATACTCACAAGCAATTTTTTCCATATGTATACAATTTGGCACAGATGTCATATACGCCCCATATTGGCGCGATTTATTTCCGACGCCAATTTGGCGAAAACATCAACAGCATAATCAACATTCGGGTTACCATTACAAGCAAAATAACGACACTTTGGCGCCAGTTAAGTACCCGGTGGGTATATAACATCGGCGTCAAAAAAAAAAACGCGCTAATATGAGCGTATATGACATCTGTGCCGACAATTTAATATAAAAAAAGCTATTTACCCATTTTTATAAAGAAACAGAAATAATTTTTGCACAGATGTCATATACGCATGGGGGTTGGCGTGATTTTTCTATGACGCCAATTTGGCAGAAATCTCGCTTTCGAATACCAGTTACTTATATATTTTCCATTATTTGCTATCATTTTGAAAAGGAAATAACGATAAATAAATAAAAGTTTGAATAATAACTATAGAACAAAGCAGTTTATATAATTAAAAAACAGAAAATAAAAGTAAATAAACAATTTATTAATAAATAAAAAACGGTACAGATGTCATATTCGCCCCATATTGGCGCGATTTTTTTCGGTTGCCAGTTTGGCAAAAACATCAACTGCATAAACAACATAATCCGGGTTACTACATCAAGCAAAATAACGACACTTTGGCGCAAGTTAAATACCCGTTGGCTATATGATATTGGCGACAGAATAAAATCGCGCCAATATGGGGCGAATATGACATCTGTGCCTAAAAAACAATAGCTGGGTTACCATAGCAGGCAAAATAACACCATTTTGGTGCCAGTTAGGTATCCCGGTTCATATCTGAAATCCGTGCCGTAATTTGTATATAAAAAAAAATTATATATATTTAGGAACGATTTTTTTATGCATATACGTGCATATATAAACAAAGATTTAAAAGTTCATTAGATTTGTTTTCATAGCTGTTTATATATTTTATCTGTTATATATCTGTTTGTCTATTTTATCTGTTTATATATATCTCACTTTCTGATGCCCGAATCGCGCCAAGCTTTTTTTAAAAATGCGCTGTAATGGAAAAGTACTTAAATAAGTAATTAACAGAAATAACAAATTATACAAACTAAAACTTTTTATTTCGAGATCAAAGCATTGTTTTTAATTTCGATTAAAAATACATATATCCTTGGATAACTTCAATTGAAATTAGTTTCACAGCTTATTATCTCATTCCATAAACCTAAACAAACACAAGTGATTCCTTCCTCGTGAAACGTCAAAAATATTAAATCATTGACGTAATCATTCACAAAGTAAGTTCTCCAACAATCAATGGGCAATATTCTAATGACATCATAGTAGGTAAAATGGTGGCGGTATCGTTTGTTTATGGTTTGTAATCACAAAGATCTAATTTTGCAATGTCTCTTAGTTACATTATTTTATTGTCATATTTATGAGCTCAGAACAAAAGCCTATTTTTTCATTATTTAGTTATTAAAGACGGAAAAAAATCATAAATGCATGATTTGAAAATTTTAAATAATTTTCTTTCTTAATACTAAAAAATAACATCGGGAAGTAACAGCGGGTTTAAGTTAAATAAGTTTAACAGTTTAATTCTGTTGTAATGTTCAAAATAACTGTATTTATTAGATTTCAGTACTCAACATCAGGGCCCGATTAAACTTTGAAGTTAGAGGAATTACAATGTCATTTCAGGACCTTTCTTTTGGAGAAGATTTTCTAAATTCCATATATACATGGAAACTCTTCAGTGTTAGAAATATTATTCCTAGGACTGACATAAAACGAGAACGGCCTGCAATTTTACACAAGTTTTTGAAAGCTACTTTATATCAGAAATTTTACTAAAAACTGGTTACTTTTTTGTTATAGCGGCACACACTATTAGGATTATGACAAGTTGCAGCCAATTTCGCCAACGTCGTAACCAAGATCGTGAAGCACACACATATAATACCATATAATACCATTTCATGAAATCGTATGCGATAATTTAATAGTTTTTAACCTTACTTCAAGTGTGTTATTTTTTTATTTTTAAGACTCAACAATCTAAATTGTCCAATATATGAATTTAAAAAAATGTAAACAAAGATTGAATAAACATGACCGCAAAAAGCCTCAAATCTGCATAACACTTGGAACCAAACTGTGCAGATTAGTGGTCTTCTACTGTACACAGTTTTTCATAAATGTGTTTCGTTCTTAAATTGTGTTATTTTCATCTATCACTGCGGAACAAACGAGAAAACTCATATTCTTGCACATGAGTTGTATATATCGTTATATCTAAATTTCCGTCATTTTTGACGGGCTACCTTTCTAGTATTATTAGATTTAACATACTTTCTAGGATTCTGCTGAAAATCTTTATAATGCAACTATCTATATAATTTATTTCTGAGATGTAAATAATGGATTTTGGAGTTACAAATCACCTGTATTTCACATACATATATTTGAAATATCTACTATTTCCCGAAACATTAAGTTTTACACATTTTGATTTTTAAACCTTTCGAGACGGCATCCTTTGCACAAATTTTGTTTGGTTGGCAATGATTTTTTTTAACAGTTCCCTTTATTGGTGAAATTCCAAAAAAATGCTCTAATTAAAAAAGACAAATATTACATTTATTTATTAATAGTGCCAAAGACAAATTCCATATTTCCCTTTTGACGATGCATATACGCATCACCCGTCCCGAAATGTTTAACACCTTATTTCAGAATTTTTTAATGAAGGCAGTGTTGTAGTAAAAGATCTTTATAATGCAATTCTTTGTATAACAGACAGCTTCTTTAATGTAAACAATGAATTTTATACTTAGAAAGAGCCTGCATTCCATTTTGTAGAAATATTGCTACCCTTTAGAGCAGGGGTTCCCAAACTTTTAGATCGATGTACCACTGAATAGAAGATCATTCTTCCGCCTACCACCAAGTTACAAACTCAATGCTATTACACAAAAACCTGTGTAAACGGAATATGTCTAAAACAAGGTATTTGTCCAGTCTTTTGTGCTCCGTCTGAGCAGATTTTACTGCATTTAATTGTATGATTACATTATAAAATTGGTACTTGGATTGACTGCTTTATATTAACATTCAAGTAAAAGGTAGTAGTATCATCATTACAAATTAATAATATGTACATTATCAAAATAAGTGTTTTGATTTTTATAAAAAGCTACAATACTTAATGGCAATCAAGATTTTGGTAATCACAATCTTTTTATCAAATCTTTTTATGTATTATAATCCAGATTTTTTGGTTATTAAGACTGGCTAAACCTGAAATAAAACTTCCTTACTTTATGATTTTGATGTGAATTCATAGGTACCATTAGGAGGCAAGTTTCATTCAATAATTCAAGGAAAATGTATCTTATCTTTATTATGCAGATTTAATTATACATTATTAATTATTTACTTGATCTTTACTTTTAATAGTTTAATCATTTTTTAAATAATTACCTTACTTCTTATCATTTTAGTTTATTACTGTACTTAATTATTTTAATTTTTTACTATATTGAAAGGATTTTTTATAATTTTGATTGCATAACTATATTCAAATGACTGTTTAATAAATGCAAACAAAGCAATAACCAGAAATCTGCAAAATTCTAAAATCTGCACAACCTCTGGTTCCAAGTTGTGCGGATTTGAGGGAGTCTACTGTATAATGATTTTGTCCAGAGGTACTGTCTGTTTTCGTAAAGCAAAACTTTTCGTGCTTTTGCGCATGCGTCAGGTCTGTTTTGATTTTACCAAAATAGGGATGATCGGAGGCTGTTTAGCTGAGTGACAACATACAACTGGAACTTCGGTAAATACCTATCTCAGCGTTACCACCCCTTTGGATCGTAAAATCGTCTCAAAATGTTAGGCGCGGCTTTCAGAAACGAACAGTATTTTTTATGTGTTTATAAGGCATCATTTTGTTTACATTTTAAAACTTCATCAAAATAGTTGTAACTTTTCTAATACATGTGTTACATATAATATATGGCAGTAATAATCAGTATATCTGAGGAAAATTCAAGTATTTTATTAAAATAAACTATTTATTTAATGATTTTTTTATTTCTATTAGTGTATTTGATTAATAGTAGTAGTTCAAGAGCCATAATTTTATATTGTAAAATTATTTAAGCATTCTGCAAGCAGCCCTTGTTCAATCACAAAAGCCTGCCACTAAAAAAATTTAATACAGAAGATGCATTTATTGTTTTTCTCAGATGTAAACAATAAATTTTGCAGTTAAGAAGCACATGTATTTCACAAATATTACTATTTCTGGGAACACTAAATTTAATACATTGCCGCCTTTAACACATTACTTTGGAGTAATGAAAACATTGTTATTACATTAAATTTTTTTGTAAATGAGTGTTTATCAAAAAAGCCTGCTACTAAAAAAAATTAATACAGAAGATGTATATAATGTATTTCTCAGATGTAAACAATGAATTTTGCAGTTAAAAAGCACATGTATTTCACAAATATTGCTAATTTCTTGGAACACTAAATTTGATACATTGTCTTCTTTAACGCATTATTTTAGAGTAATGAAAATATTATATTAATTTTTTTTTGTAAATGAGTGTTATAATCGGTGGAAACTCACGACGTTTTTTTTTTTTTTTTTTGTTTTTTTTTTTGAGGCACTAAATGCATGCCTTTCAAAAGTAATATTTAAAAAAAAAAAGAAATTTTGCCTTATTTAATGTAAGAATCTTCTACCAGAAATAAGCCAAAGATTTCATTTTTTAAAATAGCGAAAAAGGAATAAATTTGCCAGCCATGCATTTAGTGCCCCCAAAACTGTTAGCCACGAGCTACCACTGTTTATAATGATTTTGCCTAGGCATATTTGGATCATGCTTTAAGGTAATTTAATAATGTGTGACATGATCTATACCTATTATGTATAGGTGCAGATTCAGTCGCCATGTGATGACTAAATTTTTTGCTTTGGCCACTAACTTCCAATGTCTCAGTCGCCATACGTTATACCGGGTTGCTCCTTTTCTGCAAATGGTGGAGTTCTACCTTTTTAAAAAAATGAAATCCGTGTATTCTGCTTCATAATTCCTACAGTCCAGAATGATCTGTTTAACACAGAAAACTATTGTATTACATAGAAAAACAAACGTCTGAAGTGTGTTTTGATTTTTATAGCGCTAAATAATTTTACGCATTCACAATTTTTTTAATGAAATCTTATACGATAAAATCAAAATTAGAAATATTGTTGTCCTAATATTTCCCACTACCATGATTGCTTCGCTTTGCATTTTTTTAAAAAGTATCTTGTTCAACTATATCGTCGGAATGAACATATTTTAACATTTGTATTACACTTAATAATCAAATTTAAAGAATTTTGTGATTAAATTAAACATACTCATTTGATGTAATTAGTCTGTGTTTTCTTGCACATAGGCATATGTATATATCAAATAAATTATTTTCCACTTTGAATTTAGTCCCTCCCCCCCCCCCTTATAAACACTAAATTCTTTTTATGTGTTTGTTTCACAATGTGGCCACTGGATTTTTTGGGTTTAGGAGCCACTTTCTCCTTCCAGATATTGCGAATCTGCATCTATACTATTTTGTAAAATTTTATAATTTTCACTATTTCTGGTTTCAAGGAATGTAATTTAAAGCACGTTTACAAGGTAAATTTAATGATGAATGAAATATGATCTATATAATGCAAAATTCTGTAATACGCAGAACGTCTCATCCCAAGGTGTGTGTTATAAAGATCTATCGTATTTATCTTCATATGTAATTCACTCATCAAAACCCTAAAGATTTAGTATTTGTGAAGGCGTTTTTACAACTTTACAATTTTTTCATTCTGTGGCACAAATCAGCTTACAATTCACCAATCAAAGCATTGCCATCTTGATTTTTTCCACTTACTTTATTTACCTCTAAAGTGGTTAAGATTTTTGTATATTGTAAATACTAAAGGTATTAATAGCAAAAAAACATCTTTAACCCCTTGGGGACGAGCAACCAGTATACTTGCCAATTAAGGTGTTCGGAATACTTCATTATTCACAACACTTATTTTTAATTGTAAAGTTTACCTTATTTAATCAGAGTATTTTTAGGATTCAATTACAGAAAATTTTCTGTTTTGAAAAGCCGGTGGTAAAAGATTAAAAATTAAGCAAAGGACTCAAATCGCAAAGGGGTTAAACATCTTGAGTTAAAGTGAACTTTAATAACCTTTCGCTTTAATTGCCAGTGCTCTTCCGATTGAGCTATCTGGACGACAACCCAGCCATCACAATATTCGCTCACAGCAACTACTATGATATCAATTGATTGTGTGAAAAATAATTTAAAGTGTACATGATTATATATTTTATTTTATTATTATTAAGCAACAGACTTTGCAGATTAGTTTTTCTAAAAAGCTCTAAAGATTCAAATCTCTAGGCTGGACGGGGAAAGTGGTAAATTTCAGGAAAGGGATGATAATTTATATTAATTGGCTTTTATTGTCACTAATAATCTTTAAATAAGATAAAAGAATTTTCTTTATAAATAGCTTTAAAGATTCAAATCACTAGGCTGGAGGGGGGGAGTAGTATTTTTCAGGAATAGGAGGACATAAAAGTAATTTTTTTTGTTGTTGTTGTTGGGGAGTAGGCGGAGGGAGGAGAGGAGAAATGTACATTTGGGAAGTTAGGACTTTATTTATGTTAGTGAGCAACAAATGTTGCAGATTTTTTTTTTTTTTTTTTCAAATTAAGTTTGAAAGATTTTAATTATTTATTAAGCTGGAGAGATGGGTGCAAAGGGTTAAATTAAAGGGCAAAAATTAAAGATAAAATTTATGTAAATAGTTTTTTTACGTCATTTTATCCAAACTAAGTGAAATGTATTCAAATGGATACTATGAGGCAAAAAAATATTTACATAAATTTTATTTTTAATTTTTAATAGCATGATTATTAAAGGATGATACAAAGTTGAAGTACAAAGGATAAATCAATTTATTCAAATAAATACATTTGAATGCATTATATAATTTCAGTGAAAGTGGCATATTTAACAGTGTATTGGAAAATTAAAAACATTGTTTAGAAGTGTGAATATATCTTAGCCAAACTAAAAATAATTTAAATTGAATTTTAAAACAAATCGTTTAAAGCCACATCAAGGTGTCAGTTAAATTTTGATATCATATCTTATAAAACGTGAATTTATTAGACTTTGAATTTAACTTTGAATTTATGAGAGATATGAATGATAAAGCATCAATGAACAAACTTTTATACATATTTTTAAATTGAACATAATTATTGCACATGCAGTTATAACAAAATAAAATGATGAAATAAATATGTATAGAGATTATAATTAATAGCATACCGTCACTCAAAATTTGATATCATTATTTTTAAGTTCCATATTTAAAATTCTTAGAGCATAAGATAAAGCGCTGCGTCACAAACTTTTAACCCACTAAGGGTTTTTGTATTGATATAAAATACAAGAATTGCAAGCATTACAAATTTTGTACTCTTTTTTTTTTCTCATTTGATATTTTTTTATTAGTTATCGTCATAACGCGTGAACATTCACGACACGCCTTTAGACTTTTGGAGGCCCTGGGTACAAACACGATTCTAAGCTCCATTCTTATGCTGTGTATTAAGTTGAAATATGTTGTAAACGTGTTATATTTTATAGTTCTAATAGGCTGACACAAATTAAACTTGATACTTTATGGCTTCACGTAGTCAATGTTAGTCATAAATGCACAAAATTCGAATTTCGTTTTATTGAAATAACAAAAAATGGAATTGCATTTCCAATTTTTCTATTAAAAAAAAGTATTCTTATAGTTAGCAATGTCTGTTGTTACGGGGCAGACAGAAAAAGCATGTTTTCGGTCAGGAATCAATTTTAATTCAAGATGCTTAAGGCTTCTGACCCTGCAGGCGAAGACACTCATGAGCTAATGCTAATCCTATGGGGATGGATTTTTCTAATATCTCGTTTGCATTTCGACATTTTTATTTTTATTTTTATTTTATTTTATATTATTTTATTTTATTTTATTTTATTTATTTATGTTTTTGCATTGGATAGCCGAGATCTGTCTCTACATCGCACTTTTTTTTACTTTTTCGATTTTTGGTTGCAGATATTTTTTAGAATGACACTTTCATTTTCAGAACCGGTTTTGAGATTGAAAGAAACTTTATAAAAAATATCTGCGACCCAAATCGAAAAAGTAAAAAAGGTGCAATGTAGAGACGGATCTCGGCTATCCAGTGAAAAAAAAAAATAAAATAAAAATATAGAAATGCAAACGAGATATTAGAAAAATCCCCCCCCCCCCCCCATTAGAATTAGCTCGTGAGTGTCTTCGCCGGCAGGGACAAGAGTCTTAAGTTAATAGGAAAAACACTGTTTGATTCCACAACATCCGAAAAACTAATATAAAAAAAAATCATTTTTACGCGCAAAAAATGTCTCAGTGAATGTGTAGAAAGATGAGATTTGTTGATTGCAGCGCAAAAATAAAAAACACGAGAACACGCTTATATAACTTTCAAATGCGAGTATGATTAGACCTTTTTTAGACGTGATTTTCATGATGTAGTTTAACCCGTAATTTGCTTTATCAATGTTTTGATCATTACGAAGTATATATGCATTGTAGTTACTGGGACCCTGTTGTACGGTGAAAACTATATAAATAATGAAACTCAACACCTATTATTTTTTGTTCTACCTACTGACCCCCCCCCCCCCTCCTCCTACACACACACACAAGCTTATGCGAATATGGACCTATGCCCCGTGCATCAATCTTTGGCTGTATCTGCCTTGTGAACATTTAAGCACAGTTTAATTGTTCTAGCCCAGGGTCGGCGAGCCTTTTTACACCCGCGTACCAAATTTTTTTCCGAATGAAAATGACGTGCAATTAAAATATAAATTTAATGAAAAATAATAAATTAAAATTACTTGAAAATTATTTATTAGTATTAAAATATTTTTAAGTAATGTGCATTTAGGTTTACACTGTAGAAGATATAGAATTAAATACATTTTAGAAATTAATAAAAGATTAAATGCGATTTCTGTAGTGACATCGAGGATGAAAAATAATTAGCATCAGATTCATACTAAGATCATTTCAATAGAAGATAAATTGAACTACATATATCTAAGTTTCTATTTGAGTTTTTTTTTCTTTTTTATCTATATTATTTGTTTGTGAAAATAATAGCAAACATGAAAAGACGGGGAAATTCGACAAATGGCCGCTTTTACAAATAGCTCTGTAATTAAGTTCCAAGTTGTCATATTTCAGCATCGGAATTTTTACTTATAATATTTAATAATTTTTCCGTTTCAATACTTTCCAAATATTACATTTGTTTGATGATTTTTTCAGTCCATATTGAGCTGCGATTTGACATTAATAAAGCAGAATAAAAAATCCTCCCATTTTCAATCAATTGAATTTAGACAAGATTTGATAATCTAAATTTATGTATTTTGTCTAATGTCATCGTATCTTGTTTAGAATCCCAAACAATCCCGTGCCAAAATTATTCTGTCAAAAATGGCACACGTACGATACGTTTAACGACCCTGTGTACCATAGGTTAAACTCTGCCAACACAAGCAGCGTTAAAAGTGAAGAAGATAAATAAATACTTTTTTGCAGTCACATTACATTTATTTGAAAATAGCACTAAATTTTCACTTAAAATTCACTCAAAATTCTTTAAACAACATGTAATATTTTAGTAAATTGTACTTTGTACCGTGCATGTAAAAAAGTTTTAGTACGCTAATTTTCACAGAATAAAAGTATTAATACTTTGAAACTATTAAAAAACTTTTTCGGTTGCAAAACATAGTGTATATTTCAGGAAAAGACTTAATTTATTTCATTTCCTTTCATCTGATTTTTTACCCCACTCTCTTGAAAATTCCAAAGCTTATATAAAACATTAATGTATTCTTATTTATATCAATTTTCCACGTTGTACTATATATATATACATTGACAACTGATTTAAGATATATTTAAATTATTTTTTATGATAGTTAATTACTGTTATAGATAAATATTAATATTAATAAATCTTCAGTTGTGTGGAATCTGAATTAAAATATCTGAAATTTTTATGATTGTGTTGGAAAATTATTTCGTGATTTTAAGTCCAAGTTTAAACGTTCGATACATATTTATACAATATTGTTGATATTGGCTGTCAAATAAATTCGGGATTATTATCTGAATAATTATTGTAAAATTCACATGCATTTTATAAAAAAAAATACAAGATTATGAATATCATTTTTTTTCTTTCTTTAAAACAAACCAAAGAATACATTCTGTAAAGTTGAAAATGCACTATCATTTTTGCCAGAACCCTTTTTAACAAGCATGTGTCCCAGCTAAACTAATCGCTTTTACCCCGAGCGATTTCCCACCCTCCTCTGTTAGATAATTGACAACTGGATAGAGTGACAGTTGTATCTTCAAAAGAAAAGGGGGAAAAAACCACGCTTTTAGCATATTGTTTAAGTTCTCATGTCATGTGCAATATGTTTTATTTTCTAATTTATATTATGCTTGAAAATATTTATTATCAGCAGTAAGTTGACTATTTTGAAAATATCGGATATATATCGGATATTTTTGATATTTTCGAAAATATCGTGATATTTACAAACCCTGAGTATTACATTTTTTAGTAACACATGCATTTTTTTTCTACAAATAATATTTGAGTTATTTTACTATGCTTTTTATGGTTGATGTAGCTAAATTTATAGGATAACAAGAGTTTATTTTTGTTATTTTTTAATAAGTTTTATATTAATGTATGTGCAAAATGTTTTAGGAATGTCGTTTTTTGGAACTCAAACTGTTCCACGGATAGATTACTTTGTTTTCTGTATCCCTCCTCCCTTTTTACTGTATAAATTTACCATTGAAAAAACGAAGGACAGAGGAAAAAGAAGCACACAGAAATGACTGGTAATCTGCCGCCAAAAAGCAGGGGGGGAAGTGTATTCTGGATAATATGAAAAGCATTTGTAAGTAGACAGCCAGTGGCAAAAATTTTTAAAAACCTCAGAATAAATCCCAAAATTTTAGGAGAAGATTTTGCGGAAACACGGAAATTCTATTGTTACAAAATAGTGAATCAAGAGTACCAAACATTGTTTCATTTTTTTACTTTTGATTTATCGTAAAGTACAGAAAGTAAGACCCCTTCCAAATATAAGACACCTCCCCCCAGCATATATGATTTTTTTTCTCTTTTGAAAAAGTTCCATTTATAAGGTCTCCTCCTGAAGTTTTATTTTCTGGCGCTCTGAATCCTTCTGTGTTTTTCAGGAAATTCCTTAAGAATTTTTTTTTTCATATCTTCTGAATGAATATATCTTATGCAATTTATTTTTATCTAATCTCTTTGCTGATCATTGTATCAGAATGGCATATGTTCAATATATTATACTATTAATGTTTACCTTGATTTTTATGCACTAATAAGATTTAATTGATATTTATATTGAGATAAAATTTTATAATATTTGTTCATAATTCTTTATCTAAATTAACTATTTTATGTAAACATGCTTCATTAATTTAATATTTTTATTAATGGAAACTACTTAGCTTCTATGGAAGAGAGTTTAATTTGATCTGATTTTATTTTTAAAATTGTTCAAATCCTGTGAAATTTCCTAAATTCCAAATACCTCCCCCCCGCCCACCCTCCCAATTTCCCTACCCTTTTCACAAAAGTTCCAATTATAAGCACCCCTTATATTCATTAGAATTTCCTGTTTGCTAAACAGGGGCTTACTTTCGGTACTTTACGGTACTTGATTTAAATTATTTTAGGAGCATCCCGATTCATTTACTTTTATAATTTAAGAGAAAACTATAATAGCTCTGTCATTTTTTTAATTTTAATTTTTTATTTCCAATCTTAAGGCGATTCTCTAACTCTTCTCAAAAATGGGAAACTTTGACACATTTTCTGACTCATTTTCAAACGTAAAAGCATAAAATTGACAGGCCAGGATATTAACGTAATTTGGAATCGAATGGCGTTTTGAAATTTTTGATAAATAAATTACTTAAGGAGTTATAAGCATATATTGATACGTGACGGCAGATTTCCTCCTTTCCCGTTCTGTCAAGGCCGGGAATTCCGTTCAAATTGCAAACTTACGTAAGATTTTCCGAAAGATCCTCTGTTTTTACCAAAAAGATGAAAAATACATTAGAATACATGATTACATAATCATAGCACTTGCCAATTCCATGTGTTTCCGAACAAAAATTAATTCAGAAAGGTGACATAAAGTATCTTCTTTTAATTTCAGAACAACCGTAATGCTATAAAATTAAGGGCTCGTTTGTAAAATAAGTAAATAATAAAATGTAATTTCGAGATGAAGATTCGAGTTTTTTAAAGAAAACTATAACTATCCTCTCATGAACCATCGTGATTGTTTCCTCTAAAACAGCTAATCTGTTAAAGACTGTATTCTCAACAACCTCAGTTGCACATATGTACCACACATTTTGAATGATTCATTTTATTTTATCGGATTTATATACAAGAAGTCTTCTTTTCTAAAATTTATATATATAATTTGGCATAACTTTTGAAATTCACATAATATTATGACATATGATTCAAAAAGAAAACTTGTACATTTAAAAAGATGTCAGGATGTAGTTAACGGCTTGACATGAGAATAATAATAAAATCACAGTTACCATTTTTTTACGCTCAAATCCTTCATATATGTTAGTATTTAATCAATGCATTGAATGTTTCTCTGAAGTTATTGCCACTGCTCAGTTCAAAGGAACAGATTTAGAGCTACCAACTTATGTTAGAAGGATTTCGTTAATAAATATGTAAAGTAGCATCTAGCATACGTTACAAGTCTGATTGATGTGTTGCTTGTATCTAGTTTTATTCAGTCTAATATACTTAATTTTTTAAACCTTTTAGGCGGTAGTTTCATAGCTGCCAACTTTTACACTTTTCTCTTTCCGCTATTTTTTAAAAAGCCTTTTTTGCCTTATCTATCGCCAAATTTCGAGTATTAAATAAGGGGAAGATTGCATTAAAGTAGAGTAGCTGAAAAGCACAAAAGTTGACAGTTTTATCGCTACCATATCTACTTTATCAAACTACTTTTTCTATGTTAAAGTCAAAATGCATGTTAACTTAAAGCATCCAACATTTGAATTAGAATTTATTAATATCCGAATAATTAATTATAGGAATATGTTAGAAATTTATAAATGATTTGATTCTGTTACAAAGTAATAGATTTGCTCCAAATCTCACAGTGTACTCTTAGATTTTTTGAGTATTTTTCGGTTTCTTATTTTCCTGGTAAATATGTTATTACAAAGTATTTGGATTAGTGATGTTTGACAGCATTCATTTCTTTATCTGACCATGCCATTTTATTTCTTTTTTTTTTTTTTTTTTTTTTTTTTTGGCGTGAGGGGGGGGGGGGGGGTATGCTTTTCTTGCTTTTAATTACTTTTTTTTTTATTCAATGCCAATAGCATGCCGACTCTTGAAGTTGTTTTCAGTCGAAGTACCCATACCAATAGAAAAATAATAATAATAATAATAATAACACATGTGTTCATTGCTTCTGTTATTTCTGTTTTATTGATGAATAGGTTCGTTTTTTATAAATCCTTGAAACATCTGAATGCTAAAGTTTTGCCTACTGGTGTTACTTGTTATGTCGATTTTTACAAGCCAAGCATTTAATAAAAACTACGTTATAAAAATATAAAACTGTACCCTTTGCAACTGAATATCATTCCTGGGGAATTATTATCCAACGCTTACAATTACTGTTATATTGCCATAGAAAAATACTTTCAAACGGCTCTGCAAAAAAAGACCTGATTTTTTTCTTCTGCTTTTTTTTTCTTCTTTTTTTTGTGCAGGATAAATGGAAGAAATCATCATATACATAGAGGGTAACGCTTGTACAAAATGCTGTGAGAATAATACTAATATTGCATTAATACAATGTTGAAAGTTGATTTATACCATAACTAAACTATGTTAAATATAACGTTTGTATCAAAATAAGTCTAATTTTTGCTAAATAAAAGCACTTACGTTATGAATATTAAAGGCATAATTTAACAATACAATATGAGTTACATTATACAAAAGTGTTAGCTGATTTCCAGCTAATTATATTTTTTCAAGCATGAAACATGGCCGATTTGATTTTGAAAAAATATTTTTGACATACTAAAATAATTTGATATTGAGTTTAAACGGCAATCCTTAATCTTTAATAAATCTGATAGAAATTTGAGTGAAGAATATTAGAGAAAGAGCTAATGAAATGACGAATTTGCTGATTTTATTTCTTACGTATTATTTCTTTTACATTCATGAATAAAAAAAACGCGACTGTATATTTTATGAAAGCGCAGTTTGACACTTCCTAAACTTTAGTTAAAAAAATAAATATGTAATATTGAGAACCAATATATATATTTTAATAACACATGGGTCCACATCTGTAAGTAGAAATATAAAGTTAGGAAAGTTGTATTGACAACATAACTTTTTCATTCGAGAGGCCTGATTTATTTGAAACAATTGTTATACGAATCTACTAATCGCTTTACCAATCACGTCTGTCTATAGAGAAAGGAACGAAATATTACTTTGGTCTACAATTTCTTAAATCAATTAGATATAGAAAGGGCTTTCTTTTTTATAGTTGTAAAGTTATCGAAAGCACTAAGATCTAAAATTTTCTATATCTCGATATTTTCATTGATTATGTTGAGGTTGAAATAAAACCCTGATCCCTTAAAGTATGATTTCGCTAAAACGATCCGAAACGAAAAAAAAAAAAAAAAAAACATTTGTATGCATTCTAAATTTTCCTACACCCACATTATTCTGGTAACTCTTATACTATAAGAAGCTGTTTTTACTTACTTTACTATGTTTTTCAAGTTGAAAAGACAAGTTTTCTTATCTTGGAAGTGGAAAAAAGAAATATGCTGTTATCTATTATGTTCCGGAAAGGGTCGGTAAACATCTGCAAATCATTTAAAAAAGGGGGGAGGGTGTATGCGTGTATTTGAAAATTACCCCAGGTTCTACAGAGAGAATACTTTATGGTTTGAGATTTTAAGTCTTCATGTTTTAAAAATTAAAGCTATCTGGATTTTTGATTTATGATTGCTTCAAAGAAATGCTTACAATAATATTTGAAACGTATCTCACAGAGTCAATCTAATAATTCCAATTTCGGGTTTTTTTGCTTATATAATCTTTTAATTTTTTTTTTTTAGAATGACATTTTAATTTCATTATAATTATCTCGCAAGATTTACTCACAGTAAAAAAAAAAAAAAAAAAAAAAAGTGAAAGTAATTAAAATGATAAAAATAAAGCTATAAATGACTTTATTATTATTATTATTATCCTGATATTACTTCAAAATTGAAATTCATTTCATTTCAGATAGTTTCGCATGATTATAATTCAAACAATGTGTGTAGATTTTATGTGGAATTACTCAATTTATGAATGTATGCTCTTACAAATTAAATTTGTTGAATTCATGAATCTGGTTTCTATAAGATTAAACTTTTATTTACAATATCTCTGTAATATCGGAAAATAAAATGCGCTAAATGTGTAATTACCTAAATATATAATTGAAAGTAAGCTGTAAATAAATTTGAACATAAACTTTTGATGAAAATAAAATAATTTAATTCAGAATGCTTGACATTCAATAAGGAACTTCTGGAAAACTAACACGAAGTCACTCTTTCAATTTGAGAAAATATTTTTTCTCTATTAGTAAAATATGCATTTGAATTAATATTTCATTTCTTTCTTTTTTTTTTTTTTTTTTTTTTTTAGTTTTGTTTATTATTTGGATAAGTGTCAAATAAAATAAATAAATAAATAAAACAGAGAGGGGGAGGGAAGACTACAAAGAAAGATAAAAGGAAAGCAAAGGAGAGAAATGAAGTTTTGAATACGTCAATAGATTATATCGTTGCGAAGGTCAAATAACTTTTTTTTAAGTGCGAAGGAGGAGGGGGGGGGGGGGGGGGAGCATAATAGAATTTCATTTGTTTCAGTGTACATAAAAATGATTTCATTTTTTTTTCCATTTTGATTTTTTTAAATACTTTTTACCTTATAAGAGATTTTCCAAAATAATTTTTTTGTTAAGCAAATGATTATAGTGTGCTTTCTTTCTATCGCTGCGTGTTTTTATTCAATTTGTGTTTCTTCAAGGAATAAATCAAGGGACATCGTTAACGAGGGAGGAATATGTGCACTAGTAAGACAGAAAATAAATATAACATTTTGCATATAAAAAATGCACATAATTTTGCTGTCCTAAATTTGTCTTGAGTTACACATTACTATAATGCAAATTAGTTGAAAGGAATGATGAGGTTACAAAATTACAAAGTTTATAATGTTTATATTTTGTGTGTGTGTGTGTGTGGGGGGGGGTTACCAAAAGTTATAGTCTATAAAGTTAAGTTAATCTATAATATAGATTAACTTAACTTTGTCTTATTAGATGAAAATAAATTGCGTATAAACTTTTGGTAACCCCCCCCCCCCCCCCCCCCCCACACACACACACACAAAATATGAACATTATAAACTTTTATAAATGTGTAGCGATTAATAATCAAATATACGTGATTTTAAGTTAAAAAATTACAAAATTTAATAATGTTCATATTGTACGAAATTAAAAAAAAAAAGGTTTACCAAAATTTTTATACGCGGATTTTTTTTTTTTTTTTCCACTTCTAATAAGACGATGCTAAGTTAATCTATAAATGTGTATACATTCATGAACAATTATAAGTGATTTTATATTTTTTATTATTTTAATACAGATTTAGTTAGTGGTTATTTGACAAAGTTACAAAATTTCTAATGTTCATCTGCTCCTCTGAAAAAAAAAATAGGCTTACCAAAAGTTTATATGCAGTTTTTTTTTTGTTTGTTTGTTTTTTTAAATAATAAGACAAAGTTAATCTCTAAATGCGTATGATTAATAAACGTACGTGAATTTATCTTTTGTTTTAATACAGATTGAGTTAGTGGTATGCTATTTATACAGATTATTTAGGCCAATATTCTAAAATTCAGTTTTTTAACATTTTTTAAATTCTGCCTCTCCCATAATTTATATGAGGACGTGAGTTTCAAAACTCGCGTTATCTAAAATATTAAATATCGCGTTTTCCCTATCAATCTATTCTAATGGTAAATTTGCACCGAAGAAACACAATACTCTACTAAAAAGCTGGTTTTATCCTGTATATCCTCTATTTTTGCTGTTGCAAAATCTTTGTTTTAAAAGAAAACCAATGGACATAGTCAGAGGCTTTTCGCGATTTCCTGAAATTTGATTTTCTGGATAAGGCGAATTTTGACTCACCTCCTCTCATATATATATATCTTTTATCTTTTGTTTTATATTTACGATGACCATATCTCATTGAAAAAATACGGATGGCAAATAATAAATGTTGACATCTGAATACCTTCCCTTCATAGAATACATTGTAAAACCTTCATAATAGATTTAGCGAACATTTTTTTATCCATGGTACATATTTATGTACATTTTCCTTTTTAGCAGATTTTGAATTTTGAAGTAAATTTGGAATTTATAATTAATATATATATTTGCAATTACAAAGCAAAAAAAAAAAAAAGAGAAAGAACTTTACAATTATTAATTGCTATTTTAATTTATGTATTTTAATGCTATACTTTTTACTTTCTTCTATCTTTACAAGAAGAAAGTATTGGTTTCATGAAAATTTTCGAATTCCAGTTTTCGACGGATTTACACGTTTTAAGGGTCAGAGATTCCAAAAAACATGTTTTTACAAAATGTCTGTCTGTGAGTCTGTCTGTCTGTCTGTCTGTATGTGACACAAATATTGTGGGCGCTCTATCTCAAGAACTAATGCACGGAATTTAATAAAAATTGATATTCAGATAGTCCCTGATATAGATTGGTGCTGATTAGATTTTGGTGTAAATCGCCCGGCAGGTGGCGCTGCAATGTAGTATTTTGCAGGATTTCCGCCAAAGCACTATCTCAGGAACTAATGCACGGATTTGTATAAAACTTCAGATTCCGTTAGTACTTGACATGAATAGATGCTGTTTACGTTTTGGTGTAAATCGCCCAACAGGTGGCGCTGCTATGCTGCATTTTGCAGGATTTACACTATTTTCGCAGTAATCTCAAGAACTAATGCACGCGTTTTCATCAAACTTCGAATTTAGTTAGTCTTTCATATGAAATCATGCTGACTACGTTTCTTGGGGGACTTTTTACCAAAATTTGGGGAGGTTGCCGGAGGAAATTTTGGTGGGAAGTTACAAATTCGGATTCAGCGACCAAAAAACATAAAGTAAGCCGATTTCCAGAACTACCATTAATTTTGCTAGGTAAAATTCCCTATTGCCTGGACTAAAAGCTTACTTCCGTTTTATTTTTAGAGATAAATTCTAGGCATGAAAATCTCCAGAGATTCCTTATTTAAATCCAATTAACACCAATCACGATTTTGCTCAATATTAAATAAGATATTTAAATCAGAGGAATGTATTGTTAAAATCATTTATACGAGTATAAAACAGCAATCAAGGTTCGTTTTAAATGTTTTAATTAACATTTTTTAACCTATGTATTATTTCTTTGTATGCATCATTATATATACAAAGACCTTCTTTTAAGTAATATTATAAAAGTGGGACATATTACCTATTACCACTTACTTTGAGGGGAAAGGGTGAGGGAGATCTCGGGTTTATCGGGAATTCTGGTGAATAGTGTACAGATAACAGTGTTTAAATGGTAAAAAATACTTTTTAAATATTGCCGTTGCGTTTTTTGAACAGGGAAATTTCTTTCTTTCTTTCCTTATTATTATTTTTTTATAGCTTTATCTTTGGCTCTATTTTGTATTTTTAAGGTTTAATGAAGTAATATTGTTGTCTTCCACATTTTCATAAAGTAGAAACAAATTACCAGATTTAAAATATATTTAAGTTAATATTATAAAATCCAAAACAAATTTGCATGCTCTATTCATAAAGGAAAGTATTCTAGACATTTATTTGTAGTTTTGAAAAATAGCCCAGTTAGTTTTATTTAAATTTTGTGATATTTACTGTATGAAATACTATAGTAGCACATGTTTATTATCGAAGGTTGTATAAGCATTTAGTGTTTAATTACTCCCATTTGACAGATGAATAGACGGCTTATAACATAAGAGAGTGACTTGATAAAAATAACAGACTTTATCTAAAGCTTCCCCCAGGGTAAAAGGACTAAATTTGTGTACTAAGAAAATTTTGTAGGAAAAGAATTCCTCACATTTTAAAGTTTATATATATATATTTTCTTATCAAACCCTTTTTTAATTTTTTTTTCAACAAAATAAAGGAAGTATTAGACAACAACATAATTTTTCGAAATTTAATTACAATTACTATTCAGAAACTTCAAATAACATATTCGTACTATTACTTTCACTTAAATGTAAATACAATCAGTACATATAGAATATATTAGTCTTAAACAATTTGTATTAATACAGTATCGAAAAGAGCAGAACTCTCTGTTAGATTGTACTATTTTATAAATGAATAGTACTCCAAAGGCTTGATTATTGCACAGTCAGACTAAACCGCAGCCTTGAGATTACGATGCAAACACTGAAATTAGTAAAACGATTTATAAAAAAATTCTTAAAGCTTTAGGGTAAAAAATTAATTTCGAGCTCCAATATCTAAGTAACAATAATTAAATGTCTAGTTAAAGATTGAATAAATTCCATCTTTATTTGGAAGCCAACTTTCCGACTGTATAGTGCATAGTAGCAAGTATTTTCAAGAAATTCATAGTTTTATATGGCTTTCAATGCTTAAAAATAAGGTCATTACAATAAATAAAATAAAATAAAATATTTAGAGAAGAAACGAAAAAATTTTAACATATATCGCATTTAATCAGAATCTTTCTTAAAAAAAATATTTGGGAGCGAAAAAAAAAAAAAAGAAAGAAAAAGAAATCTATTTTGAACACTAAACATTTTTTTAACACTTTCCAATAAAGTTGAAAAGGGCTTATGACTTTTATTTGTCTGTCCGTCTGTCCGCGCTCTAACTCTCGTAAATATACTTGGATCGTTCTGAAATTTTTGGATGTTAGTGACCTCTACCATAGCACGATCCCTATTTCAAATGAAGTTTGTAGCATGTTTAGTTCATTTACAGGGACAGTCAAAAGTTTTTCGTTACATTACGGCCAATGGGAAAAAAATTGTTTCAAATGATTTTTAATTGTGTTACACGCTTTCAAACATAGTAAAATTGATATGCATTTATGAAGTCCACTAAAATATGCATTCTGTAGAATATGCGGTGCAAAGAATAATTTTTATTCATTTACAGGGCCACACATAGAATTCCGTTACATAATGGTATGGGGAGGGGGGTGGGATTGTTTGAGGTGTAGTCGAATTATGTTAAACTATTTCATATACAGCATGACTTCAAAAATCCGGCATTCAGAAATCCGGCAACTTCAAAAATCCCGCATCAAAATCATCTTTTCCCTTCCTTTTTCTTTCACACTTTCCAGCTATGGAAGAAATAAAATAGCAATTCTTTATGAATTAGAAACTTCATCATCGAAAGTAAAAATGCAAAAAAAAAGAATATTTTACGTTTTTTTTTCATTTGTCTGAGGCAATTATTTTCTGAACAAATTTTCTGGGAGCTGCACAGTTGCTTAGCAACGGGAGCAAATTTGGGGAGCAACTTTGGCGAATGAATGGCACAATATACGGCCAGAACGAATTTTCGGCAACTGCGACATCAATGATGAGGAATTTGCCGTGAAAAGGCCGCAATTTATGAGAGAATTGAACACGCAAAATCTGAAAATGCATTAAGTGTCGAAAATAGGTATATAGATGATTGGCTAAGCTTTGAAGAAAATACATCAACAACAAACAATTTAACGGACAGCGAGATAACTGACGCTGGGCTAAATAGAACCGCCGATAATACTAGTAGCAGCTTAGAAGACGAGCATGAACAACCGGCAGAAGAAAAGGTGTCACTAGAAAAATGCATACATTTGATTGGAGCATTAATCTATGCTTTAGAAAATCAAGACTGTGTTTCCGAAATAGATATTCTTCATTTGTATAAAATAAAAAAATAAAAACTTATTAAAGAACGGCAAAAAAAGTTGAAGCAAACAAAGTTGACATCGATGTTTCTGAAATTACAAGAGAAGAAATAATGCCATTCTTTATTTAGATTTTTTTTTCTGTAACATAGAAAATATCAAAGTAAGTTTTTTATTATTTAATTTTCTCTTTTTGTTACATAATTATCACTTAATAATGAATTAATGGGCATTGCGAGGTAGTTTCAAGAAAGGTATTAGTTTCTGGAACACAGTAGTGGTGATTAAGAGTTACCTATCTTGTTATTGTACGATATAAAAGTATGTAAACAATGAAACTCAACAGCAATTTCTTTCAATTCTGCCAACTGACTCCCTGCCCCCCCCCCCCCAAGCTTATGGGATCATGGACCAATGTCCCGTTTTCCCATTCATAATACTGGCCCTGTGTACGCTTAAATCACAGTTTAATTGTTCTACCTTATATTGATAGGGCTAAAAGAGCGACATAATAAATTAATACTATTTTGGTTTTACATTGCAGTGACTTGAATATAGTAATGAATTTGTTTCTCTTAAATTCGATTCGGAATTCCTTGATCAAATGTAATAATTTTGCAAATTTTACTTTATACTATACGTGTAAAAAAGTTTTTACCACGCTAATTTTCCACAAAAAAAAAAAAAAAAAAAAAAAAAAAGTTGCTAAAAATTGTGTGTTTCAGGAAAATCTTAATTTCTTTTTCATTTTCTTTCATCTGAAAAAGCTTTTTGGCTCACGTTCTTGAAAACTGCAGTATTAATAGGTATATAGTAAAACATTAATGTATTTTAATTAATATAGATTTTTTCTCCTTGTTTATATATTAGATATATATCTGATTATATATGTGTGGACAGCTGATTTAAGTGATGTTTAACGCGGTTTTTATTATAGATAATTACTGTTATAGATATTATTAATAATAAATCATCAGTTTTATGGAATCTGAATTAAAATGCATGGAACGTTTATGATTGTGGTGAAAATATTTCGAGATTTTAAATGAAAAATAAGATTATAAATGCATATATATGCAAAATTGATCATGTTGGCTATTAAGTATAAAAAAAAAGTTGTGTAAAATTATTAATATTATTTTAAAATCTGACTAATTATAGTAAAATTTATATGCATTTTATAAAAAATAAAGGGTTATGATTCCTATTTTATTTTTCTTTCTTTAAAAGAATTTCGAAGAATATCTCCTGTAAAGGTAAATAAAAGGCAAAATATTATTTTCTCCCGACCTTTCACCTCCTTTTTTTCCCCCCAGACCTTTCATGCCTTTTCACCCTTTTCTTCAGGCTAAAACTAACCGCTATCGCCTAGAGCGATTGCCAACATATGGCCGTGGTCACTCACACCTGGGTAGTAAATAGATGATAATAAATGCCAGACTTAAAATTTCGTGGAAATTGGGCAGGAAACGTAAATAGCCATGCTACAGTTGTATCCTTACTCTGTGTTTCAGATAGGGGAGTTGTAACTTGTAATAACATTCAATGTATTGTATTATGAGTTAATGCATTAATATTTTTGTTATGTATTAACGTATTTTTCTCTCGCAAAGAATGCACACATTCTATTGCAGTACGTATAATTGATTTCAGAATACGCTTCCTTTTTTCAAAATATGCACCAATAACAATTGTAAATGTTGATTTTGTAACATTCTGTATTAAAATTTAAGCAAATAATTAAAATTAAACTTTCATAATAAACTTCTGATATATATATACATATATATATATATTGTAAAATATTTAACTTTTAAAAACGCGATTTTTCTAGTGAAAAAAAATACCTTTTAAATATATCTTTAATTGCAAATTAAAAAATATTTTTAATATAATTTCTTATCTCAAAAATTCCATATGAGTTTGTATTTTGTTGGTAAAAAATCCAATGTTAAACTTTTGAAAGCATCAGTATTTAACCGACGATGTTTATTTAGCCTATACCAGAAAAATAAAATTAAACAATAAAAAGTTTAATTATCATTTTGTTTTAATAACACATATATGGGTGATATTAAAACATGAAATTCCGAAATACAAATAACTCAAAATTTGATTTTAGGATAGAAGAATTTGATCGTAATTTTATAATATTAATGAATAATGACACAAACGCCTTTAAAATTTAACAATATAGATTTATAAAATAAATAAATAAATAAAATAAGATCTGGCAAAGTTTAAGAAATGGCAGACCACACCACAACAAACTATTTTTTATATAGGAAGCCAAGGTCAAATAACATTTTCTTTTGTCAAAAATACAGGGTGCCTCTCTCCCAGCACCACAGCAATTGGCACCCTGGGCGGAAGAGCTTGTTATACCATTGTCACATAAAGATAATAACTGACAAAAAGAAAAAAAAAAGTAAATATTACGGATCGAACATCGGTCAGGTACGGTGTTGAAAAATTTATCTTGTTGGTTCTACATTTTTTTTTTTTTTTTTTTTTTTTTTTTTGTGGGGGGGGGGGGGGGTGCGATATTTTATTAAGGCTCTCAACTGCTCTGCTCAACAAGTGCAAACAGTTTTGACACATTTACAAATTCATTTTTTAACGGGAAGATATAAAATTGGAAGGCCTGACTATGTAAGCGATTTAGAATCGAACCGTGTTTTCCATTTTTTGATAAATAAATTACCTATTGAGTTATAAGCGATTTTGATCACGTAACAAACACTTTTTTTACCCTTCGCTGACTGGTTTTTATGCTTTCTTCAGGAACTTCGGTTCAAAACGTCCACTTTGACTCTATTTTCTGAAAGATCTATTGCGTTTGCAAAAAAAAAAAAAAAAAAAAAAAAAAAAAAAAACACGGAAAAAACGGTTTAATTACATAGTTTCGGATCAACAAAACTTGCTAGTTTCATGCATTTCCGAACAAAAATAAATTAAAACTTATGTCATAAAGTTACCCTTTTGGATTTGAGAACAACCTTATGACTTAACTATGATGGTATTGCATTGAGCATTTCAAAAATACGTTTTTAAAGGTAATATTCTTTATAGAAAGCTAAATAAACGTTTTAAATAAGCTTTGATAATTAAAGCTTAATGAAACCGATCTCATTCATACTCACATAAACAAGTCGGAGGGCTACTTCATTCACACGAAAAGACCCGCTCGCTACTGCTAATCCAATGGTAGAAAATTTTAAGGATATCTTGTTTGCATTTCAATATTTTTAAATGTTTTTTTTTTTTTTTTTTTTTTTGCATTAGATAGCTGAGATTGATCTGTACAAAGGCCGTTTTTTATTTTTTATTTAATTTTTTATGAGGATGCTTTCATTTTCAAAACCGGTTCCGAAAATGAAAGTGTCCTCATTAAAAATACCTGTAAACAAAATCGAAAAAGTAAAAAACTGTCTTTGTACAGATATTTTCAGCTAGTTACAGACTCAGCTATCCAATGCAAAAAAAAAAAAAAAAAAAAAAAAAAAAACCATTTAAAAATATGCAAACGAGATATCTTTATAAATGTCGCTCATATGATTAGCATTAGCGAGCGGGTCTTTCGCTTGATGGAAGTAGCCTCTTAAGGCTGTTCTTAACTGCTCTGCTCAACAAGCGTAAAACGTTCTGACATATTTACAAATTCATTTTTTAACTGAAAGATATAAAACTGGAAAGCCTGGCCATGGAAGCGATTTGAAGTTAAGCTGCTTTTTCCATTTTTTGATCAATCAATTACCCATTGAGTTATAAGCGTTTTCGATCAAGTGACAAACCCGTTTTTCGCCCGCTCTTGAGTGATTTTTCTACTTTCGCGCGGAAATTCGGTTCAAAACGCCCACTTTGAAGCTATTTTCTGAAAGATCTATTGCGTTTGCAAAAAAACGGAAAAAACAGCTCGATGACATAGTTTCTGAACAACAACACCAGCTAGTTGAATGCATTTTCGAACAAAAATAAATAAAAACTTATGTCAGGAAGTTGCCCTTTTTGATTTGAGAACAGCCCATTCATCAGTTCCATTTCTGATAATCCTTTTATTTCTAAACTTTTCACTGAGAATATGATAAAGCTGAAAATATTCTTACAGTTTTTTTCAAAGAAAATAAATAAACCCTTTAATTGTATTAATAAAAATAATAATAATTTAAAATGTCGTATTCCTTTATCATAATGTTTCGCTTTATCTGTTACACATATTTAAACATTCGTTTGATAATCAATGCATCTCGACAAGAACAAGAAAAAACTGTCGATTTTCTAATATTTATTTTTTAAATGGAAATTTATCTGAATATACAATAAAATCATGTATTATTTTAATAAATTGTTTCTTGAAAATATGAATTCTTGTTTTGAATTGCTGTTCTAGTTAGATTCGAAAATCCACTACAAAAAACAACTTTTGTATTGGAAACAAAGGTCGAAAAACATTTTCTTCTGAGAAAAATACAGGGTGTCTCATTCCAGACTAAACACAAATTTTCTCAAAGGTTTAACACTGAATAAACCATATTACAGTAAAATTTCATCAGATTCACCTTGCTATTGTGTGAAATGTAAATATAAAACACCAATTTGTGGAAGATGTTGTCCTCATCTACCTCCAGACAGTATTGAACTACATGCTCCGTAATTGGAAATGTAATTCACGTTTCATACGGTGTCACTGACCGAATTACAGCTCACTTCCAGAACTTTTTTTTAGCGCCATTATATTTCACATATGAAATATAAATCAGACAAAAAATTCTAAAAATCTTTATTATTCAGTTTTCCCGTTCCTTCAGGCACAGACACTCGCGAGCTAATATTAAAGCTTTGGAAGTTCCTTTTCAAATATTTTGTGTGCATTTTGCCATATTTATTTATTTATTTATTCATTGGATAATTGAGGTCGATCGCTTTATTGCCCTTTTTTTTGATTTTGTGTGCAAATTTTTAAAAATATATAAAGTTAACTTTTACTTTCATAATGGGTTCCGAAAAGATATGTATCATCCTTTAAAAAAAAAAAAAAAAAAAAAAAAAAAAAACTGCAGCAGCCAAAATCGAAAAAAAAAAAAATAGGGGAATGTAAGCATCAACCACAGCTATTAAATGCAAGAAAAATTATTTTAAAATATGGAAATGTAAATGAGATATTTGAAGAGAATCTTCCAGAGGTTTAGCATTCGCTCGAGACGGCAGCCTCATTTTATTAAAATATGCAATTCATTTTCAAATTATAATGAATCCGACAAAAAAAGCTGGCTGTGGAATATTTTATTCTTAATTGATAATAAATTTTCACGAAAGACATATTAACTTTATTTTTAGTTTCCAATTCAAATTCTATGAATCTAGGTTTTACGGATAAGATGAAGACTGGTTATCCCGTATTTTAGGCAGAATGAATGAGCGATTTGAATGAAAGACACTTTTTATAGAAGTTTTACACTTGTTGAATAGCCACATTGCATCCCAGATAAAATTTCTGTTGATTGGATGAATACAGTACATTTTCTGCTGATTTCGAATACTTAATAATCACATTAAACAACCTGAAAAAAATTTAAAAATCTGGAAAAATGTCTGACAGTTATAATCAATGCTGTTAGAATTTGCAGATAAATTCAGTTTTGTAAAATACTTTATAAATATATCTACTGTACATTTTCATTTCATGCAAAAAATAACTTAACAAAAGAAAGAAAGAATATATATATATATTTAATTACTAGAAGATCTAATCCGGACATCGCGGTTACAGAATATTGGTAAAACATTCTAATATATTTCTTAAAATTTACCTTTATATATCTTTAGATTACCCACTAGCAACTCCTAAAAGCATTTTATATGAAAAATATGAAAAATATATTTAAATAAAATTTGAAATTTATTAAAAGAGATACTTTTGTATTAGTAGCACACCAGATGTTAACAGCCTATCGCTTCTTACAGCAGCCTATTTTTATTCTAATAGATTGATTGGCTTATGAGCGTAGTTGTATTTTAAGTCTATAAAATTTGTAGTTTTTTTTTTATATTATTTATAATGTTTTACTAATTTATTATTTTACTTATTTAAAAGTTTCATTTTCGTTATCGAATACTAGTCTGAAAGAAATGCTGGACTATTTATATTGTTTCGTCTGTAAATGTATACATTGAATGTAAATATTTATGTGTTTCGTAATCTCAAAAGAACAGCGCAATTTTTTTTAAATCTAATTTTTCTATCAATATAACTTTATTCTATACATACATTTCCTTCAGTCATTGTTCATTTGGAAAAAAAAAAAAAAAAACTATTTGAACCATTTTAGAAACAGAAATTATTTCGACAATTTGAAAACAACCTGTATATACTCCATACAATGATTAATAAATTTTGCCAAAAGTTACTACACATTTCTGTTAACAGCCAAGCTTAAAAAATACTTGAAAAAAAAAATACTTTTTTTTTTCATAATTCAACAATTAAAAAAAAATAACAGTTAAAATATTAAGAATGTTTAGTGAGTTTCAACATTATCTTTAAATAATCAATGCATATGTAGTATTGCTGATATTAGATATTAAATAAAAAAAATTCATAAGTTATTATTATTATTATTATTATTTTATATATATATTTGTAACTGTAGTAAAATTTACATGCAATTTGAAGAATATATAACAGTTTATGATTCCCATTTCCTTTTACTTTCTTTAAAAGAAATTTAAAGAACACATTTCGTTAAGGCTCCGCTGCAGTCATTTTTTTTTTTTCGATTCTCATAAAAGATACATCTTGGTAAATGTTGTGTAGATGTCTACTACGTACAAATGATCGACAGAAAATCCTCCAATCCAAGCAAGGGACATAATAGTAAGGGTAATAAAAAGTAAAAGGTAATAATAAAAAAAAAAAAAAATGATATTTTTCTTTATTTGAGACCCCTTTTGAACGAGCATTTTTTGTTCACTACATGAAAATATCGTCAAAGTAGTAACAGTAATAGTTTAGTTATTATCAAGTTCTTTGAAAAATATCTCAGAATTTTAATAGATGTATTTAAACAGATGTTCTTTATTACTCCTCTTTTTAGTTCTTTAGTATCAGTTTATGTTTTTTGCCTAAAGCGGTATTTGCACGTTTCCACACTCCTTTGTCTACGATATCATCAGGCATCTGGTGAAATCAGCGGGAGTTGGTAGAAAAATGTGCGACGCTAGAAATTCCCTTGAAATGAATAAGATACAGCCATTAGGACACGCGTGTTCTTACTCCGAGTTTAAACTACAGTTTTCTTTTTAACATTATTAAATAATAGAATTTTTTAAACAACATTAAAGTATTTTATTATTAGTTAGATTAGTTAGATACGTTCCTCTCGTTCTTAATATTCCATTGCAAAACGTATAACTAATTTATTTATTTATTTATTTATTTATTTTTAATATGCATCAAAAACAGTTTTAAACTATTATTGCAGTTTAAAAATTGCTCAAAGTGACTTAGATTAAAGAAGTGAAAGACTTAGAAAAGTGCCAAGATTCTTGTTGATACAAATATTTTCGCAAAATTTTTTGAAAATGTCGCCGTTTGTGCGATGAAACATATGTCGATCTAAATAAAAATATTATGTCTTTTAACTGTATTATTTTTTTCACTTTTAAAAATTTGTAACTTAATTCAGTTGATTATAACTGATTTCCATGCTTGCTTTTATAACAGTTTTAAAGTAGATAATTTTCTGTATTAAAATTGAAGCAAAAAATTAAGATTAGTCTTAAACTTTTCTAATCAAAAATATGAGAATGCTCATTTTATAAAAGATTGAAGTTTTATACATAATAATAAATATTGCAGCAAAAGATTTATGGTATTTTGTGATATTTTAACCACAATAATTGTTTTATTTGATTGAATTTGTATATTATTATTAATACTGAATTTGTATTATATACATTCAAGCGTGAATTTCCTGAACACATTTTAAAGTATATTCTCTCTGTATACTATTAATAATTTTAATTATACGCGATTCACCCAGTTAAAAAAAAAAAAAAAAAAAAAAAAAAAAAATCTAAGAAACATTTAAAATACATTTTTAATTATTAAAAAAATCTTTTTAATATGATTTCATATCTGAGAAATGACCTCGTATATTATGTTGCTATCATCAATAAACCAACGATATTCACATTTCTACACCAGAAAAAAAAACAATTAAATAATAAAAAGTTTAATAATAATTTGTCTTAAGAGCTTATACAAGTCACACAGAGAAACTCGAACGAAAATGTTAAACCTATGGGAGAAAATTAAGCAGAAATCTTTACAGAAGTCGTTATATATATATATATATATTTAACTTTTTTTTCTTTTGGTATATCTGAGGTCGATATCCATTTTTGTGCTTCTGTACTTTTTCGTTTCTTTTCTTTCTTTTTTTTTTTTTTTTAATGAGGACAGTTTAATTTTCACAACCGGTTCTAACCACTTCCAAATGTGAATGTATCCGCATATAAAAAAAAAACTGTGTATCAAATTAGAAAAGTACAAAGGCACAACAATGGGATATCATATCAACCTCGGGTTTCCTTAAAAAAAAAAAAAAAAAAAAAAAAAAAAAAAAAATAATAATAATAATAATAATAATAATAAATATTGAAATGCGATTGAGAAATCTGTAATGAACGCTCCGATAGGAATAACATTAGTTTAGAACCTTCTTTTCGTGACTTACGTAAGCTCTTAAACCCATTTTGCAACACATAAATGGTATATATATATATATATATATATATATATATATGTATAAAGAAATTCTGAAAGACAAATAATTTCAAATTTTCTTCTAGTATAGGAAGTTTCGACCGTAATTTTTTCATGTTAATGAATAATGACGTAAACACCTTTAGAAGTTAGCAAGATGCAGTGATTAAAAAATAAATAAAAGTAAAATGCAGGAATATAATTAACAGCGCCGGTGAAGACTGTCCTAAATGACGGCTCCTGGAGCGGGGACACTGCCCTAGTCGCCACACTTGCAGCAGCATTGCGTCCCTCCAGACAAAACCCAGATTTTACGCATAACTTTAAGTATAAATAATCCATATTATGGTAAAATTTAACCAGGGATGACTTGCATTGTGTGAAATATAAATATAAACATTGAAGTAGTGAAAGTTCTGTTAGTGGACATCGTGCCAATATATAACTCCCAAAAACATTGAAGTAGTAGCTTTGTGTTGGAAAATGTAATTCGAAATACACATAATGTCACTGACAGAATGACTTTTCATTTCCAGAATGTTTTGGTATCGCCATGACGTTTTCCCCAAAGGAAGATAAATTTTTAAACGTCTCTAAACTCATTACTTTAAAAGTTATGAACAAAAATTTATTTGGGTTAAAGTGATTTTTGTTTATAAGACACTAGTTTCCTATAAGACTATTGCTTGTTGTGCGGTACTAAGTTTGTCTCATCTTTCTTTTAAAGCGAAAAGTTTTGATACTGCAAGATATCAGCTAGCAGGTCAGCGCACGCGCCCTCCTTCCACCCACCGAACGTTATGAAAATTTTTTACGCCACATAAGAAGCACACCCTTCTATAATTAACTCACCGAATTATGCAAATTAAACAAGCAACTGTGTACAAAAGATCTGGCTAAAAAATCATTCTGTTAGATATAATGACATATATTTTACTAATTTAAAAACAAAAAAATATTTTTTACAAAAGTTACTTTATTTTTTATTTATTTATTTATTTATTTAGGCGACATAATTTAAATAATATTAATCAGTGGTTAACTACTACAGATTAACATTTGTCAATTATTTACTATTTCTCAATTAAAAATATTCATCAATTACTTACAGTTGTCCACGTACCAATAACGTCAATTAAGTACCATTTCAATCAAATGTAAGCAAATCATTAATCATGAATATCTTTATATCATAACACTTTCGTCTCCATTGCAAATATTATATTTTCGAAAATTTTTCATCAACCAGCAAATCCCCCCCCCCCCCCCTATGTCAAACATCCTTTCATGTTGCATAAAAAAATACATCATTCTACAATTATTGCACCGAATTAAACAAACAACCCTGTTAAGAACACTTACCTAAAGAATTTGTTACAGCCAATGACATATGTTTTAATATTTTAAACAAAATTTAGTATTTTAAACAAAATTTAATATTTGTTCAGAAAATTTATTAAAAAAAGAGTAAATTTTCTTTTAAAGACGACATTAATTAAATAGTATTAATCAATCATTAACTAACCGCAGTCAATTTGTCAATTATTTACTACTTGTCAATAATAATCATCAATTACTATCCATAACTAATAATAATATCAATTAAGTACTATTTTAATTAACAATAGCAAATGATTAAGCATGAACATATCGAAATCATAACGATTTCTTCCCTATTGCTTGAAACATACTTTCGAAAAATACTCATTGTCCTTCAACCGCTTCAATAACTTTATACACTTTGTCAGGCAATTCATTGAATAATAGAGTAACCACTCAGGACATCTTAGTTCGAGATTAAGTTACTCGGGTTGAGTGTGTAAAATTTCAAAACGAGTAACACCCGAGTTACTCTAAATAATTCTACTTTGCTCCCACAAACTTTTCGTTCTAAAAAATACAAATTTTCTTCGAATGGAAATTTTTTGGTGTTCATATGTATATTTTGCATATCTTAACATTCTATAAAAATACTTAAATGATATTAATAAAATTTCGGTGGGTATTCCAAACGTCGGTAAAAAGTTTAGTTACTGACGAGGGCGGGTAGGACGGTATGTGTGTGTGTGT